>NEWO01000808.1:150802-212184 GCA_003013225.1 Phalaenopsis aphrodite
CCTTCAATGCCCTCCTTCATCCTCTTCGCCTCCTTCTTCTTCGTATGCTTCTTTGACTTCTTTAGCTGCTCAACCTCTGTCTTCTCAGCCTCTTCTGGTACTATTCTTGAGCTCTCTTTGGCTTGCGCACACTCTGGATCATCAAACGCCATCGCCTCACGGCTTCCAAGCTAACGAACGAGGGAAATGTAAAACCCTAGTAGAGCGAGCGGCGAAAACGTAGAAGAAAAACCACCAGAGTATTTTTGAATCGTCTTCCTCGACATTCTAAAATATGCAGTACTCGAATAGACGCAGGCTTGTACATCAGGCCGGGTCGGCCTCAGCGAATTTTTTTTTAAATTACGTGCACAAGCAGTTCCCACATTTTCCACGCGGCAAAATTTTATTGGTCAGCGTACCATGCGGACCGTCAGGTCTCCTGACCGAAAAAGCGCTCCTTATGAGGAGATTGCAATGTTGGGATGAGAGTTAGGCTTAGACCTTTTCTCGGCTTGATGGGTATTGGTCACTGACTAGGAAAGTTTTCGTTTGGTTGACTTCAAGTCCCAATTCTAAAGGATTTGTACTTCGTTAATCAAGTCTTTTGATCTTTCAGTGATGTGACTTTTTGTCTTCTTTTGTTAATCCCTAAAACCTAAGTTAGGATTAGCTTAATGCTCTAAATTAGGGTTTAGACAATTTGTGCTACAATGTAATCTTTTAAATTTTACAATTTCGCCCTTAAGATTTTAAATTTTTATTTTTAAATTTTTAAAGGTTGGAAATTATTATTTTAGGGTTTAAATTTCTTACCCCAAGTTTCCTAATCAATTCCCATTTTTATTTTTAATTTTTTAATTTTTTTAATTATTTAAAAAAATATTACAATTTTGGTAGAAAATTGGTCTTTTTCATTTTAGAACATTTCCTAATCAATTCCCATTTTAATTTCCAATTTTCTGATTTTTTATAATTATTTTAAAAAATAATTACAAGTTTGATAGAAATTTGGTCTTTTTCATTTTAGGATTATCCCATAATATTGGAAAAATTAGAGAATATTCTCAAAAGTCTTAGAATTAATCCTTACAAATTTCATGATTCTTGTAATTAAAATACCCTAAGAGTATTTAATTAATTAAAAATTAAATATAAACTAATTCTTTCCAAATTTATTTTTATTTTGTTCTCCTCTATTCTCTAACTTGAGAGATATTTTTATTTTATTTTTTGGATTTTTTTGCGGAGTTATAATTTTTTAAAGTTTATTTGAGTTTTCTGGATTTAATTAAATAAGAAATGAAGATTTTCCCACTTATCCGATGCGACACCCTGTCATCTTCGACAACTCTGAAATCTGAAGCGAAGTGGTTTGATTCGCGACGCTTTCCACACTATCGTCTGAGGTGCCCTGCAGTTTCATCATATTCACATTGATGGTTCTGTGGTTCAACTTAATTGATGACTTCCATTTCTGATTCACGAAAATGAACAACATCCGTTTATCATCCCCACGGGACGATTAGTCGAATACCTTTCATGTTCAAATGCTAAGATCTCCCCCGATTATCTATGAAATTGCATGGGATTTATTTCTAAAGCATCATTTAATTGATGAGAACACATCCATATTGTCAGTTAAGCATGACGTGGATATTTCCTTCACAAAAGTCTAAACTTGAAGCAATTTTTAGGGTTTGATTTCATGAAAGTAAATGTTAGAACCTCTTTGTTTGATTTTTTGAAAAAAATAAAAAACTAGTTCTGTATTTTTATAATTACATGTAAAATATAACTTAAGTAAAAAAAACTAATTTAACACTTCGATAAAATTTATAGCAGTACGTCCCTTCAAGGGAAGATCTGTCCATAAGTGATAAGATTGCATGAGACGACGCAATGTCTACCATTAGTTCTGAAATTGGTAATGGAACTCGTCCTTTGGGCAAGCTTTCTTTAAGTCTCTGAAATTGATGCAAACTCGAATTGTCGATTCTTCTTTCTAATTGACACAATATTAGTTAATCATGTTGGATATTGTTCTTCTCTCACAAAGTAAGCATCTATCAATTTCTTAATCTCGGTGGAAACTTGTTGCTCAATCTCGAGACCCATCCTTCTGGGAACTTGCTTGACCAAGGTCAGAGTCGACTCTACTCCAAGTCTATGAACTGCAATCTTCAATGTTAAACAAGGTATCTCGTTGTAGTTTCAAGCGAAGCAATCTCAGAATTTTGTCAATAGCTTGACCAATTATGCAGACTCCTCATCACTTAACAAGGAACTGATAAAAGTGGGTCTAGGGTCATCTTCAGCCCCTAGATTGATCTCTTTTAACTCATCGACCAATTATTTGATCTCTTCTTTTAAATCTGGGGGAGCATCTTCTATCCGGAACTCTTTTAAGTCACCTTCTTCAAGGTAGTATTCCTCTTACTCTCTAGTAACAACCAAACAAAATTTCGTGTCATCGACTGGCCCATTCCAGCTAATTGTTGAAGTGGGTGGTGGAGCAATGTGAATTTGACATCACATATTCCTCCAGTTGGCCATCAAAGCTCATACAATCACAAATTTCCTTGCAGACTTTTCAAAACAAATGGAGCTAAGCTAAGAAGTCCCTACCAACTAATAAGAATGGCTCCTATATGTAGATGATGCTTCAAGTCAAGCTAGAGTAGGGTTAGGGATAAATTTGATTAGCATATCAAAGGAGCACCTATATCAGTTGATGGCTATAGAGTTTGAGTTATTGAATAATCAGACAATATTTAAAGCCTTGATCGTTGGCTTACACCTAGCCTGTGAAATGGGCGTCGGGTGCATACTCGTAAAGACAGATTCACAACTGGTACTTAATCAAATAAATGTAGATTTTGATGCTAGAGATGAAGTGATGATCAGGTGCCTCAGTAAGACTAAAGTAGAAATTTTAAAGTTTACTCAGCTCACGATTGAGCATATCGGTTGGGAAGAAAATCATGTTACAAAACTACTATCCAAATGTGCTCACTTGAGGAATGTGTCCCTACAAAAAACTCAGCTTGCCAGCCATCAAGAAACTATATGTGATGCCTATGGAAATTGAAGGAACCAAGAGTTGGATAGATTCTTGCGTCTAGTACTTAGAGACTTTAGAAATTGCAAAGGAGGTCACAAATCACAAAATATTTAAAATCAAAGCATCCCAATACCTATTGATTAAAGGAAAAAAATGTTAAAAAATAAGCACATCATTACACTTGAACTACATCAAAGAGAATGAGGCAGAAAATATTCTCCTTGAAATCCATTGCAGAGAATGTTGGAGTCACTCAAAGGGAAAAATAATGGCAAACTGTGTCCAACGGCAGGGATATTTTTGGTTGACACTGTTAAAAGAAGTAGAAGTGTTCTCTCATAAGGGAATAGTGCCAAAAACATGCCCCTTAGACTGGTTAACCATGTTGTTCATTGTTAGATGGTTGGCAAATTGTACTAGATGTGTAGCGATTGTGACATCGTCCGATGGGGAGTAGGAGCTGGAGCATACAAGAAAAGTACTTATGCTAGAAATGAAGTTTCTCTGACATGGAGTGAAGTTCACCTCAAAAAAATCTTTCCATAAACCTAATATTTTTGTATTAATTTTTATAATAAAAAGAAACTCATCCTCATTTATTTTATGCCTTCAAAGTATTACTACTCCCCCTATAATTTTGAAGAGGTACTGAACAATTTGTTGTTGAAGAGTTAAAAATTTTCAGGTCAAACATACTCGAGAAACCGACTGAATCAAAAAGCCATTATAACATCATATCAACCCCAGAGAACTTAAAATTCCTAAGAAAAAAATTACAACAATGATGTTATAGATGTCTGATAAAAAAACACCAAGTTTAGTGTTCTTCTCACCAGATGCTTAACTCCCTTAACGTCGATCGAACAAACATCTTTAGATGTTTCCTTGCACAATAACAACAAGCTCTTTGAATAATATGACGATAATCTTCTTGAAGGGAGCATTTAGGCGGTCTTCTCTCATAGAGAGGGACCCAACCTAAGATTAAGGTCCAACTAAGTGACCGAGACCCATGCAAGTGAAAGATTGGATCCCAGCTTCGATGCCCCAGACATATAACGGGTACGACATATGCTACTTGACAACTAAAAATTAGTCAGTCGTGACACCAGAGTCATCAGGTTGAACCCGCAAATAATTTTGGTCAGCCATGACACTAAGATCATCCAGTTAAAGCCACAAACAAAGTTGTTCTGCGACACTAAAATTGTATGGCTAAACTCATAAACAAAACTAGTAGGTCATGATGCTAAGATTATCTGGCTAGACCCACAAACAAAACTTGTCAGTCGTGATGTTAAGGTTGTTTGGCAGAACCTATAAGTGAATAATGGTGGACAGTGACACCAAGTTCATCTGACCAAACCACGACTGATAAACTCAAATTCTAATCATCTCTGAACTTGGTCCCCCACCTAAAGTGACAAGCTTGCAAGAGGAAAAAGGGGAAACCATGATGAGAGATTTGTCAAAGGCTAGTTGGTTATCACATAGCCATGAACCAATCACCTAGCCACCTGCAAGCAATTTATAACACATAGTTGGTAAAGTAAAGTAAAATAAATATCATGAGAAAGAAACTAAGGTATGAATGTGAAGTGAAACTTCTATTCCTACAAACAAAACAAATTACAATTGCAGGAGCATAAAAAGAAAATGTCTTCCAATTCAATATATGAATTTTTACATTCATCAGTTAGTTGAGCCTGAGCAAACAAAGTTCTATTCAAAAAAATTAACAATGCTTTTACAAAAACAATGTCAAAAGGAAAAATTATAAGAAAGAAAATTCAGGTGGTTGTGGGCCTACCATCACTGTTGGCTACATCATCAGCCAGCTTAGTAGGTTTGCCACATTCATCTTAAGAATCAAAGTGAAGGCTGCCAAACTGACCCATTTCTGACCATTTGGGCTCCACCAATCCTGCTTTGATGAAGAGTTCAACAACCAGGGCCATGTCCGTCCATAGTTGTTCTGTAAGCGCCTCAACATACTCCTCTGAAGTCAACATCTTGGTTACTTGTTCCTTTAACCTTTTATTTTCCTTTGTTAAGGCTAATGTTAATTCTCTGTACTCTTCCACCATCTTTTCCTAGATCCCAAGCAATTCTTTTTAACCACTTTTCAAGGTTGACCGCTGATACACCTAAAGTATATAGTGTTTTTGTAAATATTTTTATACATATTTTTGATATGTTGCACTTTAATGAAAGATATTTTTGTATTTCTCTTCAGGCACAATCAAATGGACGAAAAATGCTAAAAAGAGTGAAAAAGGGTTAAATTTGGAGCAAAAATGAAGAAAGGTGCAAAAATAAACAGGGCGCCTAAGCGCCCAAGACTGACGCATAAGTGTCAGAGGAGCAGCGCCTAAGCCCCAGAAGTATTTATGAGATGAATTATTTAATTTGGATGGATTTTTGAAGAGGTGTTTGAAGCAACCCTTGGTAAAAACATCAGAAATAGGCCATGGACACAAAAATTCATTCAATTGGCTTTTTAGGAGGCAACTTCTAGAAAATTCATTAAATGGAGACACCTTTTTGAAGAGACACCAGGGCACCCCTTGGATTTTTATAAGATAATACCTAGATTTTCCAGGCCAGCCACCCATCAAATTTACAACCATCATCCATCTAAGTCGCCATCGCCGCTGCCCATCGCAGCCATCGCTGCTGGCCACTTTTCTTTTTATTTTATATTGAGTGTTTATTTTGTATTTTGAGTGACTTTGTTAGAGAGAATTTGAGATAAGCATTTATCTTTGTGATTATACTTAGCTTTAATTTAAATTTCTTGTTTGTGTGTATGATTTCTACTTTTAAACTCATGTGTGGTTGTGTTTTCTCCATGGATTATAAGTAGTTTTCTTTATCTTTTTTCTTAAAATGATTATTGATTAAGTATTGAAACGAAGTTGTGTGAAGTATTAGGCTTCATTGTTGGAAGAAGTTGTGATGATTTGAAACCTTGCACTTCATTTACTTCTCTATTTTGCCAATTAAGATTTTAATACTTGTTATGAGAACATGTAAGATCTAAGGTGATATTGTCTCAGTCAACAAATGGTTAGAATCACATATTGATTTCATGGAGGAGAGTGTAGTTCATGAGGTTGAGTGAAAATAAATAAGGAAATAAACTTTTCAATGATATAGAATTAGAGGACTTTAGAATGACAGACTAAAACCCCCAACTTGATTTATAATTTTAGATTTTGATACGAGATGTTAGCCTCCAGGTGGAAGGAGAAGAGAACTCTAAAGTGAGAGCTAATATCTTCCCTGCCTAGTCGGTCTTCAAGACTATTCAAATTATATATTAGATAATGTTCTTTATAGCATCTATAATAAGGGTAAAGAATATTATTGCTTCTATTTGACACAACAAATTTAGAACACTTCCACAACGGAATTTCTCTACTTATTACTGATTCATGATAAAGGGAAAGATATTTTATTTATATCACATTTATGTTGCAAGTATTTAGTTAAGTTAATTAGTTGCTTGTTTTATCTTCATAAACCCAAAAAATTACAAAAAGAATCAAATTTGTATTCCTATTTTAGCATTTTAATTTTAAGTAAGAATATTTTGCTAAGTAGATTTTTTTCATCTAAAATTTCTAAAGTTTATAGTTTTCATAAAAGCATATAACTATTTTTCCTATGGGTTTGATATTTGGGACATAATCAGAAAGTCTTATATTACTTGATAGTGATATGTATACTTGTGTAGTATCCCATTTTTAAAATTAAAATTGTATTCTTATTTCTTTCATAGTGAAAACTTCTCTAGCTTTTGCTTTGGATCAAGTTTTTGACTTTGTTGCAAATTCAAAATAACTATTAAGGAAGTTAAAGTATATAATCACATACATCACATTTACATATATATAAAAAGTCGGGATCAACCACCTAAACTTCAACTTTCTACTTATCGATGGCCAACTTAGGCATCAAGTTATTAGCTTTCTCCTTTTGCTTCTCTGTTTGGACAAGAGCCTCCAATTTGAACTCCAAAATCAACCAGGCCATAAAATTGAACCAAACAGAGATCTAGCCAAACTCTGCCATCCTTACCCTCTTGAGCGCGACATCCAATTGCACTGACCTAACCAACTCACCCAATAGACAGAGGCAACCTAAGGTTTTGAACTCCTCTCTAATGGGAATTTTAGAGAACTAATTAGTCTTTGTGCTCACTATGGTAAAGTGGGCAACAGTGTTGAACCAAAGGTTGCATTCCTTCTCGAAAGGAGGAATCCACCCTAAAGGGGAGCTATAACATCGTGACAGAGGAGAGGGAGGTGCATAACGCTCATTGGCTAGGCTTTTCCCCTCTAAGAGGAGAACGTCTAACATGCCTGAAAATGTGTTATTTTTCTATATACATTTAATTCTTAATTTTAGTGATATTGCACTTTATGGGAAGATATTCTTGTGTTTTTTTATCATAGGTACAATAGGTTAAGTAATTGGAGAAAAAAGAGCGAAAACAGAGAAAAAAGGGGTCAAATAGAGCAAAGGAGCACAAAGTGAACTGGTGACTAGGCGTCAGCTTCTAATGCCTAAGCGCCAAACCTTATACGTGGAAACAGAGATCCCAATGCCATTGTACCAGGACTGGCGCCTAGGTGATAAGCTGTTATCCTAGGCTTCTAGAAGACTGGCACCTATAATCGAGTTTTTCTAAAAAATGCAATGTATTTGGATGAATCTTGAAGGGGCATCTGAAGTGAGTCGTAGGGATTTTGAGAGTTACCTTAAGGGGGCTTGGGGGGTCTCTTCATTTGGGGAAGTGTCTTTCTGAGTTCTTAGTGACTCTTGGCACTTAGAAAGAAGAGAAAAAGGGAGATTTTTTATTTATTGTATTTATCTTTTAGAGATTGGAGAGGAGTGTAAGGGATTGTTATTTGCTATGCAAGGAGGGCGTGAATCTTTTATAAAGATAAGACTTGTACACTTTTTATATTTGCTTTGAATTATTGCAATATAGTGTTATGATTTCAATGTCATTTGCAATGAAGAAATCTCCTTTGCTTCATTGACATAAAGTACTGGCCATAGGTTATGTTAAAATATGTTGCAAGTTGAGACTAAAACTCAGAAGAGCAGTGACTTCACAACTTGAGTGCACTCACATTATCTGGTTTGCTATGATGGAGTAGTCAGACAATGATGCAACTTTTAAATGAAATATACTTCATGATTTATTTCTATTAGGGACTTCTAGGTGACAATTGATTTAAGTGAATGGGTTCCTTACCATGAGTTGTAAGGCTTTTTAACCACCTTCACATCTCTCCTAGTGATCTAAACCTAATAGAAGATTAAGCTTATTTATACAATCGAAAAAGGGTAGGTAGATATAGGTTCCTTGTTGGCACAAAAATTAGTACAAAATTCTATATATTGTCCTACTGCTTATGCCAATATCTTTATTATAAGAGAGAAGAGATTTTGATTATATAAGAACTTTCCAAAATTTAACCAGCCTCGAGAAATTAGGTTTTAATTTAATTTAATTAAATTAAATTTTAGAGTAAAGTGGTGAATTTAGAAAAAACAAACTTTTTGGAAATGTTAGGCTAAGACAATTTATTGTAGACTAGAACTTTTAATGAAGTCAATATGAATTAATGTCTTTCCTTGTGGGATTGATACTCAAAGTTTTTGAAAGAAAACTCTGTATTACTTGAGCAATATGTGCACTTGCGTAGTATCCTTAGTGTGTAAAATTAAATTGTGAAAAAATGAGAATAATTTGTTAAATAACACTCAATTGGGAATTATGGCTGCAAACACACATGGGCAGTGAGATTCAAGTTTTTGGTGTCATTATCTGAAATTGAAATTGAAGTAATTACACACGAAACACAAACATATTGTTAGGATTAACGTCCCCTTATGTGATTCTACCTTGGGCTATCCCTCAACTCTAGAGTTAGACTCCATGTCAAGAAAAGTCAATTAGCAAGAGGTTTCCCTTGCGCAGTGATCAAAAAAGGGACACTGGACAACTTTGGTGCACCAACAACTCTCAGAGGGGGTGCCCCTCCTCTCAGACTCAAACCCTGGAAACTGAGAGATAAAAAAAAGCTTCTCAACACACCCTGGAAGTTCTCCTACTTATTTAGTTACAACCAATCATCAAATTTCACCAAAAAAAGGAAGAGGAAGTCCCTTACTAGTGTCAGGGATGCCCAACAGATTCTATGAACATTGGGTCAGATCCACCTAACATATGGGAAAAGTCTACCATAGTTTCCTAATAGAAATCTTGATAGTCACAGTTGTTTTTTGCTCTTTCTCCTTGGCATACGTTCTGTCCCAACTTTCAATAGTCATGTCACCCCAGTCCTCCAGCCAAAAAATCTTATTGAATACGATCACTTCCAGATATTGATACACAAATAATTCCTAGCCTTTAATCATATTCATGTAAACCTTTTTTTGACTTAAGGGAGTTTTCAGCTTCTGCACCTCTCGTGTGATGGGTCAGAAGGATATTTCCCAGCCTATCCAATTTTAGGTGACGATGAAATTTGATTGTCATTCTTTCACCTTGCACTCGATGTCAACAATCTGGAGCTTATGGCCAGATGAGAAGATTTCATACCCATCCCAATTATCTTGAACCTAAAGTAATATGAAAAAAACTTAACCAACCATGGGATATCTAGCCACTGGAGGAAAATCATAAACATGGTGAGAATGTCAATGAAGTTTGGTGCCACCTGTGCTGGAATAACACCATAAAAATTGAATATAGAGTGGAGCTTGTGACAAATAGACAACATGAACCCAGATTTGAACTAATCCAAATTCACGACCAAGTTCTTCCAAAAGTTGCACATCACTCTCTCAATCTTTTTAGTTAGCCGGAGAATAATGGAGGATATAATAAAATATGATCTTTAAAGACCCTCAATCTGTTTCGTAGATATTATAGATTTCTCACCAAAGAGATTGAGACAAGAAAGTTGGGAGGAAAACTTAGGAACCATGACAATCAATTGAGATAAAAGAGGGGAGGTAGACACACAAGGGAGAAAGGAAAATAATGCAAGGAGAGAAAAAGTAAAGCATAATTTTTCCAACTCTAATAGACATATTTATATCAACCCAAAAGAAGCTAAAATGATGCAAGGGGCGCCAATGTCTTTTTACTGCATATAACCACTAAAATGGGGTCACATCAGACACACAATATGGTATGAAAAAAATTAAAATTTTATTTAAATAAGAATGTTTATATTTCAAGTCACTCGGTTAAAGCTGCTTAGCTAAAAATAAAATAAAAAATAAAGCTGGCAATTATTGCCTCATCTACTAGCCCAACTAAGACAGCCTCCTATACACAAAGTCACCACCTACTCTAGAAATTTATATCCTATCTATTTCATATTGGATTTGGGAGGTCAAGAGATCCTCCAGGATGGCGGCCATCTCCTATCAATGAGGCACCACATCCTTCTAGAGAAAGGCCTCCCTAGCTTAGGCCGCAATCACCTCCTTATCCAATTTCTGTAGAATTGTGTCATGGAGCTAAGGGAGATGAGCCTCTAGAACCAAATACTACTCTACCTCATGCAACCGATAAGCCATCATGCCACACGACTCCTGTTTGCCGGCCTTTTCTGCTTGGATCTCAACTAAGCAGTTTTAGCTACTTTCTGACAGGTTATCTTTGCTTTAGGAACCCTCGATAAATCCTCAATCGACAACCTCACCAATTTGAACTGTACCATGCTTTGTAGGCGTTCAAGTAGTGACTGACATGCCCGTAAATGTGAAACTTTTTAATATATATTTAATGCTAATTTTTAGTGATATTACACTTTAATGAAAGGTATTTTGTGTGTTTTTGGTTTCAGGTAAAAGAGATGAAGTTTTAGAGGGAAAGAAGTGAAAAAGATGCAAAATGGGGTTAAATGAAGCAAAGGACCACAAAGTGAACTGACACCTAGGCGCTAGCTTCTGGTGCCTAAGTGTCAGACCCTATACATGAAAACAGAGAGCTAGGCACCATGATATGGCATTTAGGCATCATGCAATTATTTTAAGCTTCTAGAAGGTTGATGCCTGTGCGCCCAGACTGGCGCATAGGCACTAGAATCAATTTTTTTAGATATAATGTATTTGGATGAATTTTGAAGGGGCTTTTGAAGTGACTCTTAAGGATTTCAAGAGTTAATATAAGGGGGTGTTTCTTCAAGTAAAAGAAGGTAGTTGTTGGGTGTGTTGGTTTGTTGTTGGTTGTTGTTAGAGAGGAGATTAGGAGGTTGGAGTAGTTGAGTTTCTTTGGAGGGTTAGAGAAGTGGTTAAAGAGGTGGTTAGAGTAGGGAGAGAGGTTTTCTTACTAGTGTGTGGTGTGGAAGGAGAGTTGAGAATTCTTCAAAGGAACTTAAGGAGATTTGCTTGAGGAGGACTTTGAGATAAGTATTATGTAATTTTATTTAAATTTGTTATAGTTTATTGTATAAACCAAATTTTAAATATCAATCCAAGTGTTGTTGTATTTTCCCCAAGAAATCTAAGTAATTTTATTTATTTTTCTCCTTGTCATGAGAAATAATCATGTGTAGGATTAGAATTGTTTTGAATTGTTTTAATTTTAATATTGTGATGGTATATTACTTGATGTTTAATTTACTTATCCAATACGACCAATGCAAAAATTAAAAGATATTGTAAAAAAGTATTGACCCAAGAGGGCTATTCTTTCCTCGATTAGTAATTAACACACTAACTTTTAGGATAAAGAAAAAGTAATCTTGGGGTGAGTGAAAATAGATGGATAGACAAGATTTGATGGGTGTAAATGGGCGATTCTAGGGTGACATGCTAGAATTTTAACAAATTTGATCTAGGGTTTGAAACTTGAGGCTAGGTTAGCCCCAACTTAGGGCTTACATGGGTAATCTAGAGTGACAGGTGTTGACCTCACTTTTGTTGAGATCTAGTCTTTCTACTGTAGAAGCCTAGAAACTAGCCATAAAACTTTCCTGTTGGCTACCTGATGTGGTATTTTTGTGTATGCGTTGTAAATATCTTTCAATACTACAACACACATGACAACACAATTAATAAATATGAAAATCAATCACAATAAAAACCACTTCAATTTAAATAATTTTATATTTTAAAATCTTTAAGTTGTCAAACCTAATAATTACACGAGTATATGTATCACTCAAGTAATAAAGGGCTCTAATGGAGTCCTGGGTATCGATCCCATAGGGAGATGGAAATTCTTATGATTGTAATGTAAAACACAAACTTTAAACTATAAAAACTTAAGTAAGAAAAACTAATCTAAAGTAAATTGATGTTTGCTAAATGAAATGTTGCTAAAAGAACTAAGTTAACTAATCTATTTTCTAAACTTCAAAGTTAAACTTACTAATACTAAACAAAGTTTTGCAACAAAGAGTTCAAATTTAAGAAAGCATCCTTCCCCTTTACAATGAGTTTATGATTAGTGAAGTAATTAAAATCATTTAAAATTATATGTATAATTGTATTGTGCCAAATAGGAGCAATCCTATTCTTTATCATCTTTCGACTGCATAAAGAATATTGGCTTATCCAGAGTTTGGTCCCTAAATTAGTGCTTATGTTGAGAGGATATTGACTCCCCTTCTAGAGCTCCCACTTCTCCCACCTCTGAGGGCTAATAATATTGCTTTATTTTCCAAGCAAGTGGATCAAATTGGAGATTTTAGTTTGTCACCCTAAAATCTCCAATTTTCCATTCATTAAAATATATTTTCCTATTTATTTGCACTCAACCTCATGGATTTCATTCTCACTCATGAAATTTAATGTGACTCTTACCTTGTTGTAGAAAGCATAGCCCTTTCAGATGTTGTGTTTTTTTTTAACAAATTTTAACATTTCAATTAGCCATATCAAAAAATAAATGAATATCTAAGTTCGAATCATCACAATTTATTGACATTTAAAACCTTGCAGAACAATATTAATTCTTTACAAAACCATATCTTATTGTAGGGAGAAGGATAAAGAACATTACTCAAAATTCATGAGAATGATATGACAAAACATGGATTATATATATAAAAACAAATTTACAAAACAAAGAAATGACATAACACAACTTATCTCACACTCCTCAAGAAAATCCATTGACATTCCCTTTAAGCACTTTCTCTCTTTACGATCACAGTCAATTCTCTCTTAGAAAAGCAATGAAGATGAAATCTCTAACTTTCCTTCTCATATTACAACTCTAGAAGAAAATTCTCTCCAAAACCTCTCACGCCAACTCTTCACACTCTCCACACGCCACACACTCTCATGCCTCACACCACACAAAATCCTCCTAGACTTCCTTTAATTGGGGCGCCAACCTTCTCTTTAAAGGAATTCAAAATTCCCTCCTTTTTCTCAAGAGGCACAGCTCTTCATATTAAGAGACAAATCCCTTCATCCAAGAGATATATCTCTTCATTCAAAAGTCTTTCCAGACTGTTTAGATGCATTGAATCACTCCATAGGGTATTTGAATTACTTGGAGCCTTCTATAACCCTTAAAAAATAGTCAATAACTGCCACAATTTGTCTTAATTCATCTATGGCGCCAATTTATTGGAGTTCCACATTGTTCTCTGGATTCTGGCACCAGGATGCTAAAAATCTGTATTTTGACTCCAAATTTCTTCCTCTTTGCTCCTTTTTGCTCAAAATGCCTAAAATCAATATAATTGCAACAAAATATAAAAACACCCTTCTTTAAAGTGTAATATCACCAAATTTAAGCATAAAATGTATACATAAAATTGCACTTTTTTTTGGTGTAACACTATCCTAGAGGACTAGTAATGGAACCCTACCCACTAGAAATTCTAAATATCTATTTGCTCTTCTTGGAGTTCCACATGTTTGATTTTGCCATGTAGCACTTAAAAGGTTGGAAACAGCATGGGGGAGCTCAAGAGGAGTTCCCATAGGATTGTCAGGCCTTAGGATTAGCCCTGGGTGGCTTGGATTTGGTCTTAGTCACACACACACATGCACAATCCTAAACCCTAAAATCATTCACCCTTACCATGTTACTCTACTTTTTTGGAAACTCATGTGGTTGGTCCCCCAAGCTCTGGCCTTTGGCTAGGGGTGGCTAGGACCAACACGTGGAGGATCCAAAATGGTCTTCTCCAAGGTCTTAGAGCTCACAAAAGGTAATTTTATGATTAGCATGTCCAATTAATACCAATTCCACATAAACATATATCTTTGGCCTTCTACCCCCAAATTTTTTTCAAAAATTTCCAAAATGCCCCTGGAACCCTAAATTTCCTAAACTTCCTCAAATTACTGATTTACCCAAAAATCATATTAAACCATTTAAATTGACCAAAGCATCACAATTTCTTCAAAATTCCCAAAAATTATGAGCCCTTCAATCAATTTTTAGCCATGGACCAAGGGTCTCTTACATCATGCAAATTCTCTTTTAAAATTGGCTAACCCACTTACCCATGCAATAACCTAATTAAGCTCTAAGCAAATCACAATTAAACCTCACATTAAAACTCCTGACCTTTATAGCAACCTCCCCTGGCCTGATCGGCTAGACTAATGGCTTAAAAATCCAAAATTGAGGACCTCTCCCCTGGCTCAACCCCAAAATCATACCAATCAAATGTGTCTCACTCCCATTGGTGAATTGCACCACTTAACCCTCCACCTAAGCAACTTTTTCCACCCCTTGCTTGCTCTGTTCACCACCATGGCCATGGCTAGTTAAACACAACTCCCAAATTGCTCTCAGATCCTTCCCCAGCATTCCTAGACTCAATCCCACCATTTTGAGCCACTGAAATCCACTAATCAAGCTCAATTTTATCACCCAAAACTAGGTTCAAAAAGATTTTATGGCCATCACACCAAACTTCAAAATAATTGTTCAAAAAGCTTTCTCAGACCACACGTGGAGGTTACCCATCAAAACCCCTCTCTGTTGAGCACTTTAACCCACTCCTAGATCAAGCATGTGCCTTGTGTTAATCAAACTCCTATAAAGACCCAACTTCAACTCGAGGTAATACTTGGAAGACGTTCGTGGCCTTGCAACAAAGCTTTAGAACAAATCCAATCAAGGCCTCATCTCTTGGGCAGATGTAAAATCCAAAATCCCTAAATTTGTGCTCGGTTTCACCAATTGTGTAGAAAAGTTTCATTTCATATGCTCTTAACCATATGCATATATTCATCTCTACTAGATGAAGCTATTAGAACAAATCACAAATGATTTGGTTGAGTATCGAGAGAGATCAAAGTGTTTTAGTGTGGATAGTTCTTATTTTAGGTCAGATAGGGATGATGAACGGATGTCGTTCATTTCGTATGTATCGATCCAACAATGTAGAAGGAGTCAGATGAGGAGATGAAACTTAAAGGACAGACCGAGTCAGAATTGACGTGGATGGTGGTGTTAAATGGGAGCGCGACACGTGTAGCTTCAGAACCGTCATAACATTGTGTGGTGTCGCATGGATAAGTTAATAGTTAGGGCATTTTTTATTTAAATTAATTCAAAAAATTTTAAAAATCATAAATTGATGTGTAAAAATGATAAAAAAATACAAATACACATGTGCTCAGTGAACACAAGAGGATATTATGAACAAAAAAATTAAAATTATTTGTTATGTATTTTATTTTTAATTAACTAAATACTTTAGAACTTGTTTTATTTTTATTTAAATAAATATTGATCTCCACGAAATGAAATTTGGAGGGCTTGATTTCCATGTGATTAGGATTGTCCTTTGATTTTTCCAAAGTCAGAAGACACCTCTAAGGATGAAAGCTCTAATTTTCCATGTTAAGTGCCTTTATTTCAATTAAAAAATTCATAGAAATAAAAATATAAATAAAAAAAATATGGGACTTGCTTTAGTAGGTTCACAGTGGTCAGGAGACCATAGAAAAAATATAAAATGGGTTTAAGTAATCAAGTGTATTATCTTATGTAATTAAGTCTTTAAAACTCATAAATAGTTAAGAAAATATAACATAACTAAAAAATTCAGAAATATTGGTCCACATTAAGCCTCTATAAAAATGTGAAGCCCATTTAAAATGTATTTTATATCAAAGTCTACTTTCCAAAGTAAATGGAATTTTTGCATTAAAATAGTTGTAATAAATAAAATATAATTCAAAAAATTAAGAAAAGTGGTTTGGAGTGTTCCTTGTGACGAGGGGCATTAAAAAAAATAAAATTGATGTTAAAATAAAAATTCCATTTTTTGGTCAATTTTTCAATTTTAAAATAATTAAAATAATTAAAAATCATAAAACTATAAAAATACACCAAAATGTCACTAAGTGTTCCTTGATCACTTAGGACCACTTAAACTATTTTTCCCTTATTTTTTAAATAAAGTTATGGATTTTTAAATGCAGAAAATGTATTTTCCTTAACTTTGCATTAAAATAATTACAATAAATAAAATAAAAATCACAAAAATGTAAAGTTTTTTTATAAGTTCTCTGAACTCAAAGGAACCAAATAAATATATAAAAAAGTTTTTAAGATTAAATTATATTTTATATCTAATTAATCACCAAAATAAACAAATAATTATAATATTATAACTCAAAAAATTATGAAATTTGGTCAAAGTGGTCATCTTACGTAGGTGAACCTCCAATAATTTTCCTAAGAACAAAAACTCCACATTGATTAATTAAATGAATTAACATTGAAAATCTCTATTTTTAAGTAAAAATAATTATGAAAATTAATTAAATATCAGAAAATTATAATTTCACCCTAATATTTTAATTGACCCATGAGTGGGGTACCAAAAAAATTCAAAGTCATTTGAGTTGCAATTAAGTTGAATTTAATGATTTATGAAGTGGAAAACCCTAGAGGCAAAATGGTAATTATGGGATTTTAATGCCCTAGTTAAAATTTAGGCTAAGTCAAAGGGTAAATGGGAACATTGATCATAGTGAACCCTCTTAAATATTCAAAATATAAAGGGTTAAGAGGTAGAAATCAATTCATCACCTTTTTCTATAACTAAGGTAAAATTGTAAATTTCCTAAATTATTGTGACTTTAAAGTTGTTCTAATTAGATGATCCTAAGGTAGTGGGCTTGAGCTAGGAAGATAATACTTACTCATTTGAAGCCCCTTAATTGGTGATTAGATGATAAGCATGATCTTTTAATATGAATTAAATATATCTAACATGACATTTTGATTACTGCATATTTACCCTGAAAACTTAACTTAAGGGCTTAGTAGTGAGCTAGGCCTAATTTTAATTTGCTTAATGTGGTTTATAAAGCACTACAAGCCCAACTTTAATCATTAGTTTAAGATCCTTAATGATTTAAGCTTGCTCTTAAGGGTATCTTCTTACATAATTCTTAAATAAAACATCAAGTGAATGTCTATGTACCTAACTCATGGCATAATTAAACATCAAGTTCCATTGAGCACAGAACAAATTAATTACCACAGAATCTAGATTTAACTTTGGATGATTAATTGAACAACATAATAAGTTCAAATGAACTTGAAACTGTTCAAAGGGTTTTAAAAGTTATTTAGGGTTATGCACCGAACACTTTTATAATCTTTTGGATATTTTGAATGATAACTTATAAGAGTAATTAATTTGTTGACTATATTACTTTGTAAAAATGTTTCAAAAAACAATTCATTTCACAACATAACTACTTTTGCTTGTCAAAGTAAATTCTAAATCCATGAAAATTAAATTAAAAATGAAAACTTATAAAGGTCCACGACTTGCTTCCTCATGTTTTCTTATGACTTGCTTCCCGACTTTCTCGTATTAGAATTCTTGCTTTCTTTTTTTGCAATTTATTCAAATTTCATGCAAATTATAACATGTTTTTTTATGCTAACTTATCCTGACTTTTATGACAATACTACGAAGTATGTGGTTATATTCTAAATTTTCCTTATATTTCTTACTTTACCATGACGCAAAAAACTTGACTCGGAAGCAAATAAGAGTGCAATTATTATATTTAAAAATTGGGATACTATACAAGTATACGTATCATTTTAAAGTAATAAAGGATTTTTTTATTAAGCCCTGAATATCAAACCCACAGGGAGAACTACAATCTCTTAAGTAATAAGAAATTATATAACAAATTTTACTTTACAAAATATTCTTACTCAAACTATAGATGTTATAATAGGAATGAAAGTTTGATTCTTTTTGGTAATTTTTGATAATTGAAAATAAAGTAAACAACTAACTAAATTTAACTAGATATTTGTAAGATGAAAAAAAAAATATATATATATTATTTTCCTTATCATGAATCAGTAACAAGGATAGGAATTCTGTTGTGTAAGTATTCGAATTGTGTTGTGCCAAATAAGAGCAATATTATTCTTTTCCCTTACTAAAGATGCTATAAAGAACATTGACTAATTTAAAGTTTGAATAGTCCTGAAGCCGGGCTAGTAGGAAAGATATTAGCTCTCACTTTAGAGTTCCCTCTTCTCCATCCACTTGGGGGATAACATCTCATATCAAGACTTAAAATAATGAATTGAATTGGGGCTTTAGCATGTCACTCTAAAGTTCTCTAACTCTACACCCTTCAAAGTTTATTTCTCTATTTATTTGCACTCAACCATATGAACTACATTCTCATCCATACAATCTCATGTGATTCATACCATTAGTTGACTGAGACAATACCATCTCGGATCTTACATGTTCTCACAACAGCTATTAACATCTTAGTTGGCCAAATCAAGAAGTAAATAAAGTATAAGGACTAAAATCATCACAACTTATTTTGACATTAAAGACCAATAGTTAACACAACTTCCATCCAACACTTAGTCACTTATCATTTTAAGAAAAAAGATAAATAAACCTACTCATAATTCATGGAGAAAACACAACCACACTAAATTTTAAAATAAAAATCATGTAAACTGGTACACCAAAAATATATAGTATTTTTTACACATTTTTATACTTATTTTTGAGATATTGCACTTTAGCGGAAGGTATTTTTGTGTTTTTCTTGTAGGTACAATCAAATAGATGGAAAATGCTAAAAGAAGTGAAAAATGGTTAAATTTGGAGCAAAAATGAAGAAATATGCAAAATGAACTGGGGTGCCTAAGCGCTAGAGGCTCGACGCCTAAGCGCCAGAGGCTCCATGCCTAAGCGCCAGGTACCCCGCACTTAAGTGTCAAAATTAGTTATTTGAATAAATATTAATTGGAGTGGAATTTTGAAGAGGTGTTTGAAGCAACCCTTGATAAAAATGTGAGGAAAAACCCATGTACATGAAAATTCATTCAATTGGCCTATGAGGAGACAACTTATAGAAGATTCATTGAATGGAGACACCTTTTTGAAGAGATGCCAAGGCACCCATTGGATTTTTATAAGAAAAGACTTAGATTATCCAGGAGAAGAGGTGAGCAACCACCCAATAAAAGTTTACATTACCGCCGCTGCCGCCCATCGCTGTTGCCACCAGCCACCTATATTTTATTTTATTTTATTTATTTTGAGTATTAGTTTGTATTGTGAGAGAAGGAAGAGAATTCAAAGTAACTTCAAGAATTTGGTGGAGATAATTTGAGATAATTATTTATCTTTGTGACTATACTTGGATTTTAATTTAGATTTCTTGTTTGTGTGCATGATTTCTACTTTTAAACTCTTGTGTGGTTGTGTTTTTTTCATGAATTCTGAGTAGTTTTATTTATCTTTTTCCTTAAAATGATAAGTGATTAAATGTTTAAAGGAAGTTGTGTGAAGTATTAGAATTCAATGTTGTAAGAAGTTGTGATGATTCAAGACCTTGCACTTCATTTACTTCTTGGTTTGGCCAATTAAGATGTTAATACCTGTTCTGAGAACATGTAAGATTGGAGATGATTTTGTCTCAGTTAACTAATGGTTGGAATTACATATTGATTTCATGAATGAGAATGTAGTTCATGAGGTTAAGTGCAAATAAATAAGGAAATATATTTTAAAGGGTGTAGAATTAAAGGACTTTAGAGTGAGAGGCTAAAGCCCCCCAATTTGATTTATAATTTTAGGTTTTGATACGAGATGTTAGACTCCGGGTGGAGGGAGAAGAGAGAACTCTAGAGTGATAACTAGTATCTTTCCTGCCTAGCCGGTCTTCAAGTCTATTTAAATTATAGATTAACCAATGTTATTTAAAGCATCTCTAGTAGGGGTAAAAATATTATTGCTCCTATTTGGCACAACACAATTAGTATGCTTTCACAACTAAATTTATAGATTTATCACTGATTCATGATAAGGAAAAAGATATTTTACTTATATTGCCTTCATCTTGTAAGTATTTTAGTTAAGTTAATTAGTTGCTTACTTTATTTTCAAAATAAACAAAAATTACAAAAAGAATTGAACTTTCATTCCTAATTTAGCATCTTAAGTTTGAGTAAGAATATAAATTTCTAGGTATTTTGTCATTTAAAACTAATCCTTCCCGTTGGTTCGATATTCAGAACTTAATCATAAAAGTTCTATATATAATGATATGTATACTTGCGTAGTATCCCATATTGAAATATTATAACTTCATTCTCATTTGCTTCATAGTGAAAAATTTTCCTAGCATTTGCTTTGGATCAAGTTTTTGGCAATATCTATTAAGGAAATTAATCACATACATTGCTTTTTACTTCTATATATAGAGAAAATCAGGATCATGTTTTTGGCGCCGTTGCCAGGGGAAGGAAGGAAAATAATTATTATTAATTTGTAAAAATTTTCAAAAAGTAGTTTTTGGATAAAAAAAATTTTAGTAAGTCTTATTTAAAATTTTAAGATTTATTTTAGGAATATTGTAGTGTTGCTTTTATATAAAGTTTTTGCTTGTGTGTTTTTATTTTTAGCTTTATTTTATTTTATTATGTTTTATAGTAATGTATGTGTTGTTCAGGTTCTGCAGTTTTAGTGCCTTATGATTCTAAATTAGAAAGAAATATTAGAAAATTAAAAAATTAAAAATTACTGAAAATTTCAAGAAATGTCAAATCAAAATAATCAGAATGTTGAATAGTTTAAACCATTAAGAGATTATGTAAACCCTATGGTGGATGAACTTCTTTGTAGTAGTCAAAAACTCACTGTAGTGGCTGATTCATTTGAGCTTAAAGCCACTAATATCCAAATGATGTCAAATAATTAGTTTGGGGGAGCACTAATTGAAGATCCAAATTTATATCTTGCCAATTTTTTAGAACTGTGTGCTACATTTAAATATTATAGTGTATCAGATAATGCTATAAGACTTATATTATTTCCTTTTTCACTGAGGGATAAGGCTAAGATATGGTTACATTCGTTATCACCTGGATCTATTAGAACTTGGAGTGATTTAGGACAAAAATTCCATGCTAAATATTTTCCACCATCAAAGACTGCAGCTTAGAAATGATATTACATCTTTTAGCCAGTTTGAAGAGAAATCTATTTATGAAGCATGGGAACGATTTAAAGAACTCTTAAGAAAGTGTCCACATCATGCAATACCAGATTGGTTAATAATTTAAACATTTTACAATGGATTAGTTGGATCTCTTAGATCTATTATCAATGCTACTACTAGTGGTTCATTGATGTCAAAATCATTTAATGACGCTTATGCTTTAAAAGAAGAGATGAATACCAATGATTTTCCATGGCTTTCAGAGAGGGTAAATCTTAAAAAAGTAGCCAACGTTCACAAAACTGATGCTTTTGCTCTGTTAGCAAATCAAGTTGCTGGAATTTCAAGGGAGTTATATCAATTTGGAATGCATTTTTCTCAACCAATTTTCATGATTGAAGAGAATTCATTAGACCAAATGGTAGATTCTCAAGCATCATTAGAAACTTTGAATGCCATAAATAAGAAGCAGAATAACCTATATTCAAATTATTATAACCCAGGTTGGAAGAACCATCCCAACTTCAATTGGAATAATACTACGGGTGGTAATAATCAGCAATGGGGGCACAATCTAGTAAACCCATTGGGAAACTGGAACAATAAAGGGAATATTAATTATAGACCTACTTATCCTCCAGGTTTTAACAGTAATCCACAATTTAAGGAGAAGAAGTTGTCTATAGAAGAAGTGGTGTTACAAATGAGAAATCAGTTATAAAGCCAATAGCTACAATTAAAAATATTGAGAATCAACTTGGACAAATAACAAATTCATTAAGTAATAGATCACAAAGAACACTTCCTAGTAAAACAAAAATAAATCCAAAAGACTAGAATAAAGAGCAAGTAAAAGTCATTCAACTTAGAAGTGGAAGTGAATTGGAAGGTAGAGTTCAAAAAGAGACTGAAGTAGAGAGAGAAGAGATTGATGAACCAAAAGAGGACGCTTTGAAAGGTTTAGAAAGACCTATTTCTCCACTTATAGTTGATTTGTAAAGACCACCACCTCCATTACCTCAAAGGCTTCAATAATAAAGGTTGGATAAGTGCTTTTCAAAATTTATGGAAATTTTTAAGAAGCTTTCAATTAACATTCCATTTCCTGAAGCCTTAGAACAAATGTCAAGCTATGTGAATTTTATGAAAAATATACTTAACAGAAAAAGGAAGTTTGAAGATAATGAGACTGTTGCACTTAGTGAGAAGTGCAGTGCTCTAATTCAGAAGAAACTTCCTGAAAAGCTTAAAGATCCTAGTAGCTTTACAATTTCATGTGCAATAGGAGATAGATTTTATAGGAAAGTTTTATGTGATTTAGGAGCAAGCATTAACCTTATGCCATTATCAATATTTAAAAGATTGGGATTAGGAGAAATAACCCCTACTACTGTAACTCTGCAGTTAGCAGATAAATCAATAACATATCCTAAAGGAGTTATAGAAGATGTCCTAGTGAAAGTGGATCAATTTATCTTTCCTGTTGATTTCATTGTGCTAGATATGGAGGAAGATAAAGAGATACCTATCATTTTGGGGAGACCTTTCCTAGCCACTAGAAGAGCAATGATAGATGTGCAAAATGGAGAATTAACTACGCGCGTCAATGATCAAACATTTACATTTAATATTTCTAAATCAATGAAGTATCCTGCAAAAGGTAAAGATGATGAATGCTATAGAACGAATGTGATAAGATATTTTAGTGAATATCATTTCAAAACAATTTATGAAGATAAATCTGAAATGAAAGAGTTGGAACACTAACAAGAAGAGGAATTAGATCAACATGAAGATTTATATAAGGAAGAATTAAGTTATGTTCGAAAAAGTTTTAAAGTTTTGGACACAACAGAAAAAGAAATAACTTTTTGTCCATCGATTGAAATACCTCATGAGCTTGAGTTGAAGTTGCTTCCTGAACATTTGAAGTATGCATTTTTTTAGGTGATTCCTCTACATTACCTTTTATAATTTCCTCAAAATTAACTACTGAAGAAAAAGATAGTTTGATGAAAATTTTAAAGAATTATAAGAAAGCCTTTAGATGGACAATTCCTGATATAAAAGGAATCAGTACTTCAATTTGTATGCATAGAATTCATATGAAAGAGAACTGCAAACCCAAAGCTGATCCTCAAAGAAGATTGAATCATGTTATGAAGAAGTTGTTAAGAAAGAAATTTTAAAGTGGTTAGCTGTTGGAGTTATCTACCATGTTTTTGATAGCGCATGGGTTAGTTCAATTCACTACGTTCCTAAGAAAGGAGGAGTGACTGTGAATTTGATTAAATATAATGAGTTAATATAGGATGATAAATATGCATTGATTATAGAAAACTAAATCTTGCCACAAGGAAAGATCATTTCTCACTATCATTTCTAGATCAGATGCTGAATAGACTAGCAGGGCATAAATACTTTTATTTTCTGGATGGATATATTGGTTATCATCAAATATAAATAGTTCCTGAGGATCAAGAGAAAACAACTTTCACCAGTCCTTATGGTACATTTGCTTTTAGAAGAATGCCCTTTGGTTTATGCAATGCACCTGCTACATTTCAAAGATGTATGATGACTATTTTTTGTGATTTACTTGAAAAAGGAATTGAGGTGTTTATGGATGATTTTTCAGTGTTTAGAACTTCATTTGACTCATGTTTAGAACATCTATCAAAAGTTCTTAAGTGCTGCGAAGAAACAAATTTAGTTCTTAATTGGGAAAAATGTCAATTTATGGTAGCAGGAGGAATAGTTTTGAGACATCAAATTTTAGAAAATGGTATGGAAGTAGACCCTACAAAAATTCAAGTGATCGCTAATTTTACCTTACCCAACAAGTGTAAAGGAAATTAGGAGTTTTTTAGGACATGCTGGATTCTACAGGCGATATATGAAAGTCTTTTCAAAGATTGCTAAGCCTCTGTGCCATTTACTTGAAAAAGATGTAATTTTTAATTTTTATGATGAGTGCATAAAAACTTTTAAATTATTAAAGAAAAAATTAGTCATTGCACAATTATTATTGCACCAGATTGGGAAAAATCTTTTGAATTAATGTGTGATGCTAGTGATTATGATATTGGAGTTGTTTAAGGACAAAAGGATGATAAGATTTTCAAAGTTATCAACTATGCTAGTAGAACTCTTAATGAAGCTCAAATTAATTATATAACAACCGAGAAAGAGTTATTAGTTGTAGTATATATTTTTGATAAATTTAGATCATACTTGATTGAAAATAAATGTATTGTGCATACAAATCATTCAGTTATTAAGTATTTAATGAAAAAGAAGGATGCAACACCTAGATTGATACGATGGGTTATTATTTTGTAGGAATTTGACTTTAAAATAGTAGATGGGAAGGGAGCTGAGAATCAAATTTTTTATCATCTTTCCATGCTTGAATTAGAAAAACCACTCTATTTTGAAAAAGAGATTAATGAACATTTTCCAGATGAAAAATTGTTCAATATTAATGAGTGGTGTGTTCTATGGTATGCAGACATTATGAACATTCTAAAATATGAGTTCCTATCTAGTTCAGAAATACTTGTAAATTCTTAAAATATTAGGTTTAGACATTCTATCTTCTCCACTTAAAGATTTTTATTAAGAATAATTATATTTACTATATTATATCCTTAAGCTTGAAAGTTTCTCAAATCTTATACTGATCAGATGTGAAACCAATTTTTGATTAGGCATTAATCCTCAAGCTTCTCCTCCCTTTTTCAACTTTACTTTTCTTTTCTTTTCCTTTATCTTTTTCTTTTTTTCTTTTTCTTTTTCTTTTTCAGGTGAGGATTACTTTATCTAGATAGGCCTTTAATGATTTTGAATTTCATTCCTCCTTTCCTAAATCAAAGGTTTGATATATATCCTTTACTTAAAAATATAATAATAGTTTTGAAAACTATTTTTAATAAAAGA
The DNA here is from genome assembly GCA_003013225.1 of Phalaenopsis aphrodite. NCBI lineage: Eukaryota > Viridiplantae > Streptophyta > Magnoliopsida > Asparagales > Orchidaceae > Phalaenopsis > Phalaenopsis aphrodite. The sequence continues at coordinate 176,256 of NEWO01000808.1, forward strand.
AATTTAAGTATTAAAAATAAAAGTTTAAACCTTCTACATTTTTTAAGATATAACTTCTCCTACTAAAGATAGTTACACAATATTTATAATTTCTACACTTAAAGTCTTTTAACTTTAAATTTTTTTTCGTTACTATATGTTTCAGCTAAATTTTCTTGCTCATTTCTATATTCAAAATTTTACTTCCCTAATATAACTTCATATACATATTCATTTTTTTTCAATCAAAATCAAATTTATTTGTAGCACATTTGAGAACAACTAAAATTCAAGTTTTGAAAATTATTTTTCCTCCCCCTTAACAAAACTTAAATTTTTAATAAGATTAAGATAAAAGACTTTAACATCATATATGTATAGGTAGAAATTAAAACTAAAAATAACATGCTTACAACAATTTTTATACCCTAAATATACAAGTACAAAAATAAAAAACAGGAGTAAAAATTAATTGATCAAATTTTAACTTAATTTTAACATATATGAGATTTATTAAAATTCTATGCAGTGGAGGATAACATAAAAGCAAAAAAACACACTAACATAAACTCATAACTGCAACATAAAAAAAATACATGGTTGTAAATTGAAAATTTTGCATGAAGTTCTTAAGTGAAAGTTAGTAATATTCTAAACCTTCCTAATATTCTGAATTAAGTTCTACACAAACCAAAAAAATACTCTAAACAACATGATTAACACAATTACTACCACAAAAATAAAATATAACTACTCACAACAACACAAACAATAACTGTAGTCTAAATAATTACAACACATAATAAAGTAGCAATTCAATATAACTACATCACATAAAGTTCACAATTAAAAATTAAACTACTCAAATCAATCCTCCTCATCCTCCTCATCATCATCATCACTTTCCCAAAAAGTAATAGACTCATATGAAGGGTACTGTGGATATAAAGGAAAAACCACACTTTAGTCACCCCTGATAAGGTTCTCCAAAGATGAGTGAAATTTTTCTTCATAGTCACTATGCCTCTTGATATAACCATAAATATGATCTACATAGTTCTCCAAATTTAGTACCTTATTTGCATTATAAGTGATGTTATCTAACATTCTTTGCATTAATTGTGTCTGTGAATCAGAACTAGTAGTCTAACCTTATGATGTAGATGCACGTGAAGTAGAAGCATGAGATGTAGAAGCACCTGAACTTCTAGAAAATCCTCCTCTCCAACTAAATATAGAATGTTGTGAATAAAATTTCACATTGACATTCGTGATAAACTTTAGAGGCTGCATAAAGGTTATTTCATGCTTATTTTGGAAATGCAACTGAAACGGGACAAAACGGAGCTGAAATGGAGCCAAACATATCAAAATGGTGGAGCACTGCAAAGTGGAACTTAATGCACCAAATTGGCACCAGAATCCAGAGAACTGACACCAGAGGCACCAGAACTGGCGCCAGAAGCACCATAGATAATGTAAGACGGATTAAGGTAGTTTGGGATGAATTTGAGCGGATTTTGAAGGCTTCAAATGAATCAAACGCCCAAGAAGTGATTCAATGCATCTAGACACTTTGGAAGGCTCTTTAATGAAGGGATATGTCTATTGAATCAATGGAAATGTCTTTTAGAAGTCAAAATCTTTAATTTTTGGAGAGAATTTTGGAGTTAATTTTGAATTCTTTTTGGAGGGAGGCAGTCTCTAATAAAAGAGAGGGAAGGCTAGGGCAAAAGGTGTGTGTGTGTGGCATGTAAGGGGGGCGAAAAAGAGAGAGTTTGAGAGAGAGAGAGAAAGTTAAGAGCCTAGAGATTTTCGTCAAGGGTTGTAAAAGGAGAGGGAAGGTGAGAGATTTCTTCTTCATTACACTTCTAAGAGAGAATTGAGATGCTTGTAAAGAGAGAAATGCTTGAAGAGAATTTCTAGGGATTTGATTGGGAAGGATTGTGAGTTAAGTTGTGACTTTTATTTCTTTTATTTTGTAAACATATTTTTATATATGAAATCCGTGTTTTGTCATATCCTTCACATGAATTCTGAATAGTCTTCTTTATCCTTCTCCCTACTTTGAGATATGGTTTAGTGAAGAATTGATTTTATTTTATACAATTTTAAATGTCAATAATTCGTGATGCTTTAAACTCTGATCTTCATTTACTTTTCAATTTGGCCAATTGAATTGTTAAAATGCGTTGAGAAACATATGTTCTGAAAGTGCTATGATTTCTACAACATAGAGAGAATCACATTTAATTTCATGGGAGAGGATGTCATCCATGGAGTTGACTGCAAATAAATAAAGAAATATATTTTGTTGGATGCAGAATTGGAGATTTTAAGGTGACAGATTAAAACCCCTAATTTGGTCCAATTGATTGGAAACTAATGCAAGATTGTTAGCCCTTAGGTGAGAGAGTAGTGGGAGCTCTAGAGTGGCGGCCGATATCCTCCCAGCCTAATCATGAAATTAGGGACCAAACTCTGGATTAGTCAATATTCTTTATGCACTCGAAAGAGGGTGAAGAATATGATTGCTCATATTTGACACAAAATAATTTATATATATATTTTTTCAAATTATTTTAATTTCTTCACAATCCATATACTCATTATAAAGGAGAAGGAAGCTTTCTTAAATTTGAACTCTTTGTAACAAAAACTTTGTTTAATCTCCATAAATTTAACTTCAAAGTTAAGAAATTAGTTTAGTAAACTTAGTTCTTTTTGTCACATTTATGTTAGCATTAATTAAAACCATTTTAACTTCTCTTTCTTACTTTAATTTTTATAGTTTGAATATTGTGATTTATGTTATTATCATAAGAATTTTCATCTTCAAAACTAAGACTTGATAGTAGTAGACTAGAATTAGCTTAAGAGAATTCTTACTTTCCTTCTCTACAGGATCGATGCTAGGGTTTTTTAAGGAATGTCCTATATTACTTGAAGTGATACGTGCACTTGCGTAGAACCACTAATGTGTAAACTATTTATATATTTTATAACATTTTGATTTTAAACGCTAAATATAATTGGGTCAAGTTTTTAGCCATATTTTGGAAGCTAAATTATTGCGTAATTTTGGGATAGGTCAAGTTTTTGGCATTGTTACTAGGGATTTAAAATGACATAAAACACGCAAAAAAAAATAACACAGACCAGGGGCGCTGCAAACGACGCCAAAAACTTGATCCCGACTTTTATGACAGTATTATAAAGTAAATAAGTAATATAAGACGGCGCAAAAAAATAATTTTTCTTACTTATATTTCTTACTTTACAACAGTGCCAAGAACTTGACTCTGAAACAAATAAGAGTGCAATTATTATATTTAAATATTGGGATACTATGCAAGTATATGTATCGTTATCAAGTAATATAGGACTTTTTGATTGAGCCCCAAATATCGAACCCAAAGGGAGAATTACAATCTTTTGAGTAATAAAAAATTAGATAACAAATTTTACTTTCAAAATACTCATACTCAAACTTTAGATGCTATAATAAGAATGAAAGTTTGATTCTATTTGGTAATTTTTGATAATTGAAAACATAATAAATAACTACTAAATTTAACTAGATATTTGTAAGATGAAAGCAATAAAAATAAAATATATTTTTCCTTATCATGAATCAGTAACAACTAAAGGAATTTTGTTGTGAAGTATTCAAATTGTGTTGTGCAAAATAGGAGCAATATTTTTCTTTACCCTTACAAGAGATGCTATAAAGAATATTGGCTAATTTAAAGTTTGAATAGTCCTGAAGATGGGCTAGGTAAGGAAGATACTAGCTCTCACTCTAGAGTTCCCTCTTCTCCCTCCTCCTGTGGGCTAACATCTCGTATCAATACCTAAAATAATAAACTAAATTGGGGGATTTATCCTATCATTCTATAGTCCTCTAACTCTATACCCTTCAAAGTTTAATTTATTCACAGATCTTACATGTTCTCACAACAGATATTAACATCTTGATTGGAAAAATCAATAAGTAAATGAAGTATAAGGATTAAAATCATCGCAACTTATTACGACATTAAAGATCAATACTTCACACAACTTCATTCCAACACTTAGGCAAAATTCATGGTGAAAACATGTCCACTCTTAAATTTAAAAGTAGCAATCTTGTAAACACACAAGAAGTCTAAATTAAAATCAAATGTAGTCATAAAGATAAAAAATTATCTCAAATTCCTCTCCACCAAACTCTTGAAGTTCCTTTGAATATATTCTCTTCCTTTCTCTTACATTACTCTTTACTAACTCACTACAACTCCTCCCTTTCTTCTCTCTAAGAATATCCTAATTCTATGATAAGAGAAGTCTCTAAGAGAAGAGGGGTGGTGACTAATTGAGTCCCTCCTTCATTTAATCCAAGTCTTCTTTTATAATTTTCCAAAAGGTGCTTTGGTGTCTCTTCAAAAATGTGTCAACATTCAATGAATCTTCCAAGAGTTTCCTCCTTTCAATAGCCATTTGAATGTATTTTTGTCTCCATTAACCATAAAACATTTTTTCACCAAGATTTTCTTTGAACACCCCTTCAAATATTCATTCAAATTATTGATTCATCAAATAACTAACTCTAGCGCGTAAGCGCGAGGTATGCACATGGTTTTCTCTGTTATCCTGGTGCTTAAGCGATACTCCTGCGTGCTTAGGCGCCACAGTTCTTTTGCACACCTTCTTTATTTTTTATCCAAATTTTATCCTCTTTCACACCTTTTACCATTTTTTATCCATTTGACTGTACCTGAATGAAAAACGCAAAAATATCTTCCATTAAAGCGCAATATCTTCAAAAATAGGTTTGAAAATGTGTAAGTAAATGCTATGTATTTTAGGTGTATCACTGACCATGCAGCAGTAGCAGAGGCCTAGGTACACTCACATATTTTCAACATGTTTATTATAACGTTTTCCTTTACTGTCCTTTTACTTTTACATTTTTGATATATAATTGCAAGACATTTAAGATAGAAAAAAGTAGCCAGTTTACCTAGGGTGGATCACTATAAAACCCAAATACATACTTGTTATTTAATTGGATTAATAATGATTGAAAGAAAAACATAAGCATAATGTTCTTATGTGGAGTGTCACTTCGTCGAGGGGCTCGGAGCAAGTTGAAGTGGATAGAGGATGACATCTACAATATTAACTTTTCTTAGAATTAAAAAACAAGTCATAGGAGTTCAAGGTAATTTTTGTAGCACAATGTAAATCTTCAGCTTATATTTAGGTTTTTGCACAACCATGTTGTACAATATAAGCCCTAACTCGCTTTAGGATTTGAGATTGTCATTCGTTACGACATAAACCCTCCTATCTTGCTGACTATTATCATGCAAATGTAAGCCCTAAATAATAAAATTGGCAGAATGAAACATCTAATAATATTTCCTTGAAATTAAAGCCAAACCATTGGATAGTTTGGGAAGTCACCGAGATTCTCCTCAAGATTAGTAGCATCCCCTAGCTTTCTCCCTTTGGATTCCAAAAATAATTATTCCTATTTAATCTTCCCCATTTAAAATTTCTTTATCCGACCTTGAAAATCCTGAACTTTGAAATCTAAAAGATAATACTTTTGATCTAAACCAAGAGTTTTCTTAATTAACTTCAGTCATTTAAGATGTAATTAACTATAAAGACTTGCCCTTATAGGAAACTTTGGAACCCAACTTAATATAAACCCTATCTAATCTTTTATATATGAAAAGGGAACTTTTCAGTCAACATAAAGATTTCACAGATTAAAATGGATGCAAGAAATTCTTTGTTTAACGTAATCAAATCTTACTATCAAGTAATATGTTTATTCCTCGGGATAGGTACATCATTTGTGGATTGCCTCTTTTTTTCAAAAGTTAAAATATTACTTTTCAAAACCATCTATATATTAAATTAAATATATTTTCAAATTCCAATTTGGTGATCAACAATTTCTAGTGACTCTGCTGGGGATATATTTCTCTCTCCATTATGATCAGAAGGTTTTGTCTTCATACATCAGTGATGTGTCCATGTCCCTCATGGTCTAGATTACTCTCCTTCTGTTAGTCTACTTTGTCAATTTCTTTCTTGGGAAGTTATGGTTGACTCTATTTTGATTCTAGGATCATCTGTTTAACCATCCTTAAATAGAGGGGTTCAAGAGTCTTTAGGGCCTTTTTTACTGTGTGGGGTCGGACCCTCAATAGATGTGTGAGTGAACTTGTTTCACCTGGGAGAAGTGCATTGTGAAGTTGGTCCGGAACTGGGTCGTGAACTTCACCATTTACCTTGTGTTTTTTGGGTTTGGTTTGTTATTAAAAAATTGAGGCAAGTCCTTACATTTCTTAACTTTGTTTAATTCTCGAAATAAATTAAACTCTCCAAGTCATAATCACCAACAAACAAAAAAATTAAAAAAAAAAAACTATAAGATTTGGAAAATGAAAACAAAAAATGAAACACACTAAATTTTTAAAAGTGAAATAAAATAAAAAATAAGAAAAATGTGCCCAATTCACAAAATGACCATCGTTGATTTTTAGTGCTTGCAGTAAAATTATAATGTATCAGCCATTGCTAACCCTCAAAACATTCTTTTTGAGGTAACTACAATAATAATCCCCAACCTTGACCTTCTCCTGCAACCTACCCACTGATAGAGAGGCCCACAGTATTGTACCCATGATTAAGTTCGGATCCAGGTTTGATGAGTTTGAAGTTGTACTCGGCAAGGCCCCATTCATTGTCATGAAAGTTACCAACCCCAAAGGTTTAAGAGCCATCCACTAGATTTGATTTGAACTATCGACAAAACTTCACCTCTTATAAGAAGGTGAAAGTCGCTACTACTCCAGCTCCTATCAGGTCCATTACTCTTGCACTTGTCAGATCTGTTACTCTTGTGTTAAGGAGAGTCATCAAACCTACCACTACCAAATTTACTATTATCGTACCCTTAGTGTCGTCTGCTAAAGGGAAAGAGATTCTGTTTGAAGAAGATCAGTTGATGTGTTTTCCCCTATGCAATCTATTTTTGAGATTGGTTCTAGTTTGAGAGTTATGCCACTGACCAAGTCTCAGAAGAGGAACTGCAACCGTAAGATTCTAAATGGCGTCAGGGCCCAAGCTACAAAGTTAGCTTCTATCGAGGAAATTCCTCAGTAGAAGGAACTTGGAGTACTTGAGACCTCTCCTCTCCTCCGAGGTAGTAGGTTTCAGCCATTGTCAGACACTGGTGAAGAAGAGAGCCTCAAATGGATTACTGCTGCTTTACCATCACCTCATGGTCATGGAAAGGAAAGGGAGAAGCCCACTTCCATCATCTGAGTCCATACTATGTTTGAGAGTTTAGTCGAAAAGGAAGGATGTTTAGTTATTAAGCTACTCAAGTGGATGGGTTGCGTAGTATCACCAAATGAAGAACGAGATTTTAAGGAAGATAGATCTGCTCATCAATTATAGAAGTCAGCAGAAGTATCACTAACCAGTGTTCCTATCAAATTCCATCTTAGGAGTCATGTTGACACCATTGCCACTATTACAGATGCTACTACATTATCCCGAGGCCTGCAGGATGTAGACCGGTCAAGTCTCATCTAGGCCCGAGAGTACCTCCTGTTATTTTTTATGAGGATTTTGCTAAAGAAGGATCATGGGAAGAGAAATTTTACCGTTGTACTTGGTCCGTGCCATAGGGCACATACTTCTCTTCAAAAAAACAGAGCCTCCGCAGAGACACTCCATCTCAAGGAATCAACGTCAAAGAAGAAAGTTTGGATACATAAGGATGGTTCACCATTACACCCTAAGAAGCTCGTGGGGCAATTCTGTGAGATGAATCATGAGTCTGATGCTCCAGCTGTCATTACTGCCATTACTTCAGAGTCCATTGAAGAACAAGACAATGTTCAAGAAAAACCAGCCGATCTCAATTTACTTAAAGAGAAAATAATTTTCAATAAATTAAATAAACTCAGAGCTGAGATTTTAGAGTTGACAAAGGAGCGAGGAATGAATGTATATGATGAGGTTTACAACCTGTCAAATTAGATAGATGAAGAGTTCTTGAAAATCAAAGGCGTTGAGACCAAAGCTATGACATCTGCATGTGATGCTCCACCTTTTGTTGAGGAGAATGCTACAGATCACTTGCAAATGGCTATTTCGCTAAGTGACAAACAAATCATCCAGATGGAGAAGAGAATAGAGGAGATTTCCACCACTTGGATACCATGACTATGATGTACGGATAATCACAGTCACGGTAGATGGCGTCTCCAAAGGTTAACCGACCTGAGATTGTATAAATTATAGATGAAAGGAAAAAGCTTCCGCCAACAAGGATAAACAACAAAAGAAGGATTCAGTTCAGAATTTTGTACCAGAAAAGGACATCAAGCAGTTAGTAAAGCAACAAAAGAAGCCTTAGCCAAATCTAAAGGAGGTGCATCAGTTTCAAAGGGTAGACCCTATCCAAAAGAATTCGATATTGTATCGTACCTCAAGGGTTTTGTGCCACCAAACTTCAAGATTTTGATTGAATAAGAAATCCTTGATAGCATATTGCACACTTCCATGTAGGTTGTTGCAATGTTGGGGTAATGAAGCATTGTTGTTTCATCAGTTTGTCAACAGTTTGTTACGGATCACATTTGAATTGTACCCAGAGTTACCCTATGAATCAGTGAAGACGTTTTCCAAGTTAGAGTATTTGTTTGTGAATAGATTCATCGAGGCACAGTGTGATGTCTCCATAGGAGATCTCGTAGTGGAGTGTGAGAGAACCAATGAGACCTTGGTTGATTACATTTATATGTGAAGATACTTGAGCATGAAGTGTGAGCCTCTGCTGCAGAAACAACATTCAATAGATTCTACTTAATAGCATTTATGGTCTGGTAGCCTTCATGCTCAAGGGACTTATGATTAAATTATTCAAGAAGTTATTTAGCTATACTAACAGTTTACAAGAAGAAATAAAGCATATAGAGTGTCTAAAAAAGGCTAAAAAGTATAGATCAGCTAAGGCATTTGAGAAGAAGTCTGGAACAGTGGCAACGATCAATAAGGGCAAGCAGCCAATGAGGATTCAGACTGAGTAGTCTCGTCAGGATTCCTAGCAGTCATCACAACACGGTCATTCTTAACAGCAACATACTTAGTAGTACGGTTAGTCTGACCAACAATCTTTTCAGCTAAGACCATACAAGACAGATAGAGGATGAGGTCCGTCAATTGTAGAAAGGTTGAACAAAGTGTACTCCTTTAAAGACGAAGTACAAAGATTTTCAAAAATTTGATGAAAAAACCCTAATTTAGATTGCCTGAGCAAAAGAAGCCAGAAGAGGTTGATAAGATGGATCACCCCAACGGCTGCCCTTACCATAGATTACTCGAACACACCATATAACGTTGTTTTAGCTTCAAGGGTTGGCTCAAGAGAAATTTTAGAGAGGAAAATATAAAGATTCTAGAATAATATTTAAAGAACCAGAAAGAGGTTCTTTAAATACGATTTTACATTTCAACAGAGCTAATCAATCCAATAGATCTGTATGTAGATGAGAGTGGATGGAGCACAATTTGAAGTAGATAATCTAAGAAGATATTGTATCAGATACAGATTGCTTCGGTATGAGTTGCCGCTCAGAGCTGCAGTCTCCCAGGCCAAAGATGGAGATTAAGCTAGAGAAGTCGTCACAGTCTGATATAAAGATGGACGAGATCGTGCATGAGATAAAGACTGATAGTGTGAAGGGTAGGATAGGGTTTGCCCTTATTAGATTAGTTGTCTCAGACTTGGGCGAGATATTCCTTGAACCGCTGACTGTGTATAATTATCTCTACGCCCCTCAGAGGTCTTTTGATTAATAGGATTGCAATTTCAGCTATGTTTTGGTTGCCTTTAATGATGAAATAACTAACTACAATTGATTTATCCCCAATTTTGATTCTTATAATGATCCTCAAATCATACTAAGTTCTGATGGATATGCTAATGAAGATGAAGGAGATGTCGACAACACCAATTATGATTGTTCCAGGAGTGAGGAGCCAGTCCTCGAGTGCCAAGGAACACCGATTGCAATCAACATGGACTTTTCAAATTTAGAGTCAGTACTAGAAGAGTTGGGTAGAACATCAAAAGAAGAAGAGATCACAGAGGTGAACCTAAGGAGTGGGAAAGTGTTACCCCAAGAACGACTCCAATAAAAAAATGTAAAAAAATAATATCTCGGGAAGAGCCACCTCCGCCAATGGACGAAACACACGATCAAGAAGAAATTGGAGATTTAAGTAAAGTGGATTATAACGTACTAGCTCATCTTAGGAATTTGTTGGCCAAACTAAGCATTTACGACACTTTGATCCTGTCAAAGGAGATGAAAGAATCTCTGATTAAGGCTTTACTTGATCTAGAAATTTGCTTGGTTCTATGGCTAGCACATCCTCGGATGAAGTTTATTCATTAAAGGAACAACCTAGGGTAACCTTCATCGATGAAAACTTGCTATTTGTTATTACTAACTACAATCAACAGCTCTACATTTTTGTCAAAATTAGTAGATTTGTACTCTCAAGAATTTTGGTAGATCTAGGTGTTTCACTCAACTTAATGAGTCTATGAACATTAGTGTATTTAGATATTGAGTCACAAGAACATGTCACCAATAAGAGGATGTTAAGAAGATTCAATTAGAAGAGAAAAAGAGTGCTTGGGTCGATTACGCTACTCATGTAGGTTTGTGAGCTATTAACAACCGCTAAGTTTCATATCATCGACACAGAAACCTTATTCAATGCTTTGCTTGGTCGACCGTGGATTCATGAGCATAATATGGTCCCAACATTGCTGCATCAGTGCATCAAGCATTACAAAGAATGACAAGAATAATGAATCAAGGGAGACCTACAACCGTTCTTAATACATGAAGTAGACATCGACGAAGACACTGCTTATTATGCTCCTTCAAAGAAGACTATCTTTTCCCTAGAAGTCATGTTGAATAAGATTGAAGATTCAAAAGGATCTTGAGAGAGGGATCATTTGACTCAGATTCAGCGATCTTCTACCACTCCTCTGCAGTGAGTTGGTGGAGGTTTTTTTAGCCCATGCATCTGAGATCAAGGTCGGGGACGTGGACGAGGAAAAATCAAGCATGATTGTTGATTGAAAAATTCCAACCATCAACATTGACATGGAAGGAAGCTTTAAGGAAGATAATTCTAACAAAGATATAATGTTGATAAGTCAGAAGAAGCACCAATTTGAGATTTCCTTGGAGGATACATAAAAGAGTGAATACATGTTAAGGTATGATCAGATCAATAACTACATGCAAGCCATGATCTTAACTCTGATTCACTCCCATAAGGTCTAAAGTCTAGAGGTCAAAAAAGTCCGGAGTGCTGGTTTGAAACCAATCAAATTTCACAATGCTTCTTGATGGCTCTTTAGGCGATTATGTGATGTGCGTTGTAAATATCTCTCAATATTGCAATACACACAAAACAACACTAATAGTAAATATCCACTTCAATCCCAATGAAAATAAATTCATTATAAATAATTTTATCTTTTAAATCTCCAAGCTACCAAACCCCATAATAATAACGCAAGTATATGTATCGCTAAAGTAATAAAGGGCTCTAATGGAGTTTTAAGTATCGATCCGACAGGGAGTTGGAAATTCTTATGGTTATAACATCAAAAAAATATTCAAACTGTATAACTTAAGTAAGCAAAACAAATCTAAAGTAAATTTAATGTGAGCTAAATGAAATGAAGTTAAAATAACTAAGTTAACTAAACTAATTCCTATACTTCAAAAGTAAACTTATAAAGACTAAACAAAGTTTTGAAAAAAAGAGTTCAAATTTAAGAAAGCATCCTTCCCCTTTTCAATGATTTTATGAAATGTGAAGAAATTGAAATCATTTAAAATACATATATAAAAATTGTATTGTGCCAAATAAGAGAAATCCTATTCTTTACCCTCTGAGTGTGCCTAAAGAACACTGACTAATCCAAACATTGGTCCTTAAATCTGTGGTTAAGTTGAGAGGATATTGGCTGCTACTTCAGAGCTCTCACTTTTCCCTCACCTGCGGGCTAAAAATTTTGCATTAGTTTCCAAGTAATTAGACTAAATTGGGGATTTTAATCTGTCACCTTAAAATCTCCAATTCTGCACCCATCAAACTATATTTCCCTATTTATTTGCATACAATCCCATGGATTACATTCTTACCCATGAAATTGAATGTGACTCTTACCTTATTGTAGAAAGCACAACCCATTCAGATCGTATGTTCTCAACAAATTTTAACTTTTCAATTGGCCATATCGAAAAGTAAATGAAGTTCAGAGTTCAAATTATACAATTTATTGACATTTAAAACCTTACAAAACAAAACTAATTCTTCACAAAATCATATCTCATTATAGTGAGAAGGATGAAGAAGACTCATCAGAATTCATGAGAAGGATACAACAAAACACGGATTTCATATATAAAAAATAAGTTTACAAATCTAAGAAAGAAAAGAACACAACTTATCTCACACTCCTTCCCAAGCAAAATCCTTAGAAGGCCCCTTTAATCACTTTCTCTCTTTACAATCACACTCAATTCTCTCTTAGAAGTGTAATGAAGAAGAAATCTCTCACCTTCCCTCTCCTCTTACAATCCTAGAAGAAAATTCTCTCTTCTCCATGACTTCTCTCTCACGCCAAAACTTTCCTCTCAATCTCACACGCCCCTTTTTTTTCTCTAGATTCTTCTCCTTTTTAATTAGGGCCAGCCTTCTTTTAAAAGGAATTCAAAATTCCCTCTAACTTTTCCCCCAAAAGTCACATCTTTTAACACCAAGAGACAAGTCCCTTCATCCAAGAGACATATATCTTCATTAAAGAGCCTTTGCAAAGTGTCTAGATGCATTGAACCACTCTATGGGGCATTTTAATTGTTTGGGACTTCAAAAATCACTCAAAATTAGTCACAAACCTCCTTTCTCCGTCTTAGTGTCTCTAACACTTCTGGCACCTCTGGCTCCAGCCTAATGAAGTTCGAGTTGTTCTCTGGATTCTAGCGCCTCTGGCGCCAATTCTGGTGCCTTTTTCACCGCTCCTCTATAAAATGGCACCTCTGATGTTTCTGGCGTAAGCTCTTTAGAAAATGGTGCCTTTGGAGCCAAGATCATGAAAATTTCCATTTTGGCTCTAAATTTCCTCCTTTTTGCTACTTTTTGCTCCAAATGCCTAAATTGATATGCCTACAACAAAAAACATGAAAATTACCCTTCTTTAAAGTGCAATATCACCAAAATAAGCATAAAATCTATAAATAAAATAGTGCATTATTTTGGTGTATGAAAATCCCCCAAACTTGAATATCAATTGTCTTTAAGTGACCCTTTTACTATATAAAAATATGACTTATGGTAGAGATTAACTTATAAACTTATATAATTTGTTTTAATAAATATAATAGTATAACTTAAGAAAAACTTTTAGCAACGTAGGTTAAAACTACAAACATAAGAACACCTAGTAATCAAGTGTAAGAGTTCTGAATCTCCATTCATTTCAAGAAGAATTGTAAGTTGTCATGTCACAGATACGTAGAAGATCCATATGAAAAAGAATTTCATGAAAACTTTATTAGTAAAGATGGTAATACTCAGATACAAGTTTTGAAAATGTAATAAAGCCTTTTTCCTCAAGTTGATTTAAGTGAAGCCAATTTTTTATTAGGCATCTCCTCAAGCTTCTCCTATCATATTTTCCTTTTTTTTTTCTTTTTTTCCTTTTCTTTAGGATCATTTTCAATCCTTTCACTTTTTTTATGTGAGGATTACTATATCTAGATAACCTTTAATAATTTTAAACTTCACTATCCTCTTCTTAAAGTCAAAACTTCTTACCTTCCTTCACTTTATAAATTCATAGTAGCTTTAAAGATTTTTCATAAAGTTTCATTCTTTTCTTCTTACATGAAACATTAAAACTCTTTACACTTCAAAAATACAATTCCCTTTACTTTAAATAAAAAAACATAGTCTTATTCTTTCATACCAAATATCTTAACTCTAGAATTGACCTTCAGTATTAAAAATTATTGCTTAAATTTACCATAATATTTGCAAACAAAAATATAGTTATTTAAATTTAAACTTTAATTCCATGGTAATGTTAAATTAATTTTAAAAGAATAGTTAATTGAGGACATATCAAATTTAGTTCACTTCTTTTAAAGAAATTTTTCTTTCCCCTGAACTTAAAATTTTAAATAATAAGTAAAGTATGCTGTACAAAAAATTTGCAGGTGAAAGAAAACAGTAAATGCATAAAAAGAAAACTAACCTTTTGAGGATTCTCACTATGAAATTTGGCTCTGATATTTTGCAGCTGCTAACTTAAAAAGTACATGCTTTAAATCATTAAATGACATAATATAGTAAATGATTTTCTAAGAAAACATAAATTAAGGACGTAAACAGTAAACTAAAGTAATTAAAAATGCTGAAAAAAATCTAAAATTTATTGTTACATATACCAGTTTAATATATCTACAAACTAAACACATAAATTGTTCCAATTCATACTATCAACAATAAAACATAACAACAAACAAAACATAAGAACAAAGAAAACATAAAAACAAACAAAACCCAAATAAATTTTACTCTTCATCATCTTCCTCTTCCTCCTCTTCCTCTTCTTCCTCTTCTTCTTCTTCTTCTTGCACATAAGCCGTGAAACTGGGGCATGTAGGAAACTCTACAGTATGATCACCCCTCAAAAATCTAATCATCGCCTCTTCATATGCAACGTTGTGCTAGACTCTTTTTTGCTTATATTCATCATTGTAGGCATTTCTGGCTTCTATACCTCTTATTTTGTTCTACATTGCTATAAGATCTTATTGTTGAATCATTAACTATTCCATAATATTTTTAAGTGAAACAGAACTAGAAGCAGATAGTTTTGCAGCTAATGTGGCGGGTCTATCACTACTTCCACTCTTGGATCTAGAACATTATTCAAATTTATGCATAGTGGGTTTTTCAATGGGTTTGAGTGGTTACAATATTTCTTCATTTCTATCAATTTCTACTCTTGATTATTCACATAAAGTGAAAATCAGGGCATGATGTCCCAAACCAACTTCTAGCAATGCTCTGAGCATTATGCACAATAAGAGCACCAATATCATCTGCTTTCATTTGTTGAATGCAGAAATTCAGCACTACTCTTTCCTTTGTTACTTAGCTCAGGTGATTAGTTGGAAGCAACTTTGTAGAGATGAAGTAATGTCATGCCTTAGATTGAACATTTAACATGGCAGTGGAGAAATTGACTTTGTGATTATTTTTAACTTTTCATTCTCCTCTTCCTTCAGTTTGATAGGCAATTACTTAATCAAATGATGAATCAGTCATCACAAATGTAGCATACTCACAATGAAATTCATTTCTCAGTCCATAAAGTGCATTGATTCTTCTTCGGGTAAATTCAACTTGCTTACCTCGAACATAAATGTGGTCATCCGTGGTCACTCAAAGATTGACATAGAATTCTCGAATCACATAAACAATGGCTACTGCAGTAAAGTAGAAGAAAGTTTCTCACTTCTAAGCAATAATCAACCTTCCGATCTCTCCTCCAAGATTTGAAAATGCTTACTCGTGAATCAACTTCCTCGAGCCCATTCGAGTATTATAATTATGTTGAGTCTTAAAATTAATAAATCTGCTTACATCAAAATCTCTCATAGGCTTTCCTCTCTTTACTCTTGGAGCCATGGAAATTCTATATAAATTTATATAAAATCCAAATAAATTCACAATATCATAAATAAAACTCCAAAAGTAGGAATATTTGAGCTTTTTACAATGGGTTCCCTTTAAACTTCTTTGAAAACTCTCAAATTTTTAAATTTCCAAAATGTAGGGTAAATCCATGGTGACAATAAAAAATTTCTATGATAAAGTGAAGCTCTTACCAAGAGAAGATGAAACCAAAGACTTTTAGGCTTTAAAATCTCCTTAAATCAACCAAATGTCAAGCCTTGGGTTGAGTTCGGCCTTGGCTTAGAGATAGGAGATGACCCAAGCAGTAAAAATGAAGTTTACAGGGGTATTTCATGGTTTTAAGTTAATTTGGGTGTTTTTAGGAAAATGGCGCCTTAGGCACCAACACAAAATTTTTTTCAGATTTTGATTTCCTTAAAAAATCTATTGCTTACCGCACCACGTTGTCCTCTAATTAACATATTAAACACTTATAATGATAATTAAATAACTTTTTAACGTATGCTTTCACATTTATATATATAATTGAAATGTTTACAAACTAACAATTTTTAAGCCAACGCATCTAATTCAACATTGAAATCAAGCCAACGAACTAACACTGAAGCATAAATATCAAATATTTAACAAACAACACATATAAGAATCAGCAATAAAAGTAAATTAAATCCAATACAAACACATAACATTTAAAAGCAATTATAACTACAAATTACACACTAAAATGAGTTCAAACATTCTCTTCACTTTCATCTTCTTGAATGTTTTCCATGGATTGTTAGTGCACGTTCAAGCTGTAAAAAGGTCGTTGAGGAAATTCATCCGTTGAATCTTCTTCAACCCAAGCATTTTTCTTAAACATGAGCACCAAACCTTCTTCAATATGTCCAGTGTGGTCGAAGTGTTCCTTCATCCTCCAATCAAAACGGTCAAGCATTTCAGAAATATTTTTTAATAAAATGCAAAAGATTATGTAACTCTTTTTCCAACTTCTTAATTTTTTTCAAAAGTGTATTCAAACTAAAGTAAGGATGAATAGGCAATAAATTTTGAGATGATTAATCCATCAATATATTCATATCATTCTCCTCCTCAATTCCCGTACAATTGCAATAAACTTCTGGGTCCATAAGCTTTCAACGGTGAAGCACTTTTTCCTAACTTTCATAGGGCACATGGGATTGGCTGCACAACAAGAATATTGTAGATGGATTTCCCAGTTCAGAAGTCAATCCATTGATGATTAAACCCAAAACAGACTTTACTATTAAAGCACCAATAACAATATGTCTTCCATTTTGAATACAATAATTCAAAATCACACTTTCCTTTGTCACTTTACAATACAATAATTCAATATTAATTTTCAAAACCACACACACACACACACACACACACACACACACACACACACACATATATTAAATTAAATATATTTTCAAATTCCAATTTGGCGATCTAAAATAGGCTAGAACCTACCTAGCATAAACAACGATTTAGGAACTTAACTCTAGGTTAGCCAATGCACTTTATGCACTCTAAAGAGGGTAAGGAATATGTATGCTCCTATTTGTCACAAAACTACATTTAAATTTATAAGCATTCAATTCCTACTTCGATTATAATCTCATTACAAGAAGAAGAATTTTCTTACAAATTGAACTCTTTTACGTAAAACAAATTTAGAAACCTTTACCATTTTCTTTAAGTTTAGAAATAGAATTTGTAAGTATTAGTTACTTCTTCATACAATTCCTAGATAATTTTCCTGCATTTTAAGTAGAATTTTACTAAGTTGATAGAAGGAGTTTTTCCTTCCCCATGGGATCGATACTTGGTGACTAAGAGAAGGTCTTATATCACTTGATATGATACGTTCACTTGCGTAGTATCCCTAGTGTGTAAAATTGAATTGAGGAGAAAAATTAGAATTATTTGTTAAATAGCACTTTGGTCTAGAATTAAGGGTTAAAGCACATACGGGCAGTGAGAGTCAAGTTTATGGTTCTTTTGTTTGAGTTTAAAATTAAAGTAATTACATACTAAGCACACAGAAGTTGCAGCTAGATCAAGTTTTTTGCACCATTACAAGGGAATGAATAGTTGATTTTACAAAAGTAAAATTTTAGACAAACTAATTAAACTTTAACTTGAAAATTTATAGTGTTAAGTGATTGTTTGTGTGTTAAATATTTTTATTTAAAAATTATTATAAAAAAATTAATAAAAATAATGTATAAGTATTATTGATTGTGTGTTTTTATTTCTTTTTAAACTTTTACTTTTTCTTGTATGCATAGTTCTGGTGATGCAGACCTCGAACCCTATGAATCAGAACTAGAGAAAACTGTTAGGAGGATTATGAATCAGAAAAGGCTTCATGAATTTATTGTAGAAATGGTTGATAAAAAAGATAATGAATATTCAATTTGGGATTATAATGCTAGTAGCTTCTACAGAGTAAACCCCAAGAGAGTAGCGAAATTTCATGAAGCTGATATGCTGTTTGGGAGTTAGTTTTGAGAAATGGGAAGAGTTATTGCAACCACTAAAGCCTATCGGTAAGGCTAATGTAGAATTATATGGATTGCATGTTGTACGTGGAACTGGGGTTAGCTCTTCAGACATTCCATCTACTTCTAGGCTTTCTACCTCTCGTACTACTACTCATCCTACTTCTAGGCTTTCTTATTTTGTTCTATCATGTTTAATTGAGAATTACTTTCAGCTACACACATATTTTTTACTATTTATACTTGTATACTTTTCATGCTTAGACTTTTGATAGAAACAAAATAAGAAAAATTTTCTTCCTACCTACATTTTTGTATTAAATGTTTTAAGTTAATTAAAAATTTAAGTTTGGGGGGAGGGAGAAAAACTTTTAAAAACTAAGGTGTACACTACATTTTAAAATTATTTTAAAGTAACCTTTGGTATGTGTTGTTATCTTTATAAAACTATTATTTTTATTCTATAAATGTTATAGTAGACTTAAGTTAAATTTATTCTATGATAAAGGGTAGTTCTTGGTTAACATAGTTTGTATAAAAGAATAGGGATATGCTTTTACTATTTATAGTAGAAAAAATTATATTTTTGAAACACTAGGAATCTTAGATTTACGCTTTAAAAAGAATTGAGACTCTTTAAAAAATTATATTTAAATCTAATATGCATTCTCAAGTAAAGAAATACAATAAAATGCATAGTAAAGTTCAAAATCATTAAAGGCTATCCAAATATAATAATCTTTAAATAAAAGAGTAAGGATTAAAAAGATCCTGAAAGAAAAGAGAGAAAATAAAATGAAAAGAAAAGGAAAAGAAAAATAAAAGTAAAAAAGAAAATATGTGAGGAAAAACTTGAGAAGATGCCTAATTAAAAAATGTCTTCACTTGAATCATCTTAAGGGAAGAAACTGAATTACAATTTTGAGCTTAATATCAATTTTAAATGTATTAGTCAAATCTCTACTAATAGAGTTATCATATAATTCTTTCTTTTAATTCTTCTAGGATTCCTATGTCTAACGAATTATAATTATTTTTGAAATAAATAGAATGAGAATTTCTAACTTGATTACTAGATATTCTTATACCCTAGATCTAACCTGAGTTATTGAAAATTTTTTTAAGGTTGCACTATCTCATTTATGGGGCAAAACTATAGGAATCTTTAATGAAACCCACCACCATAAGTTAAAACATATGTTTTATAAAATAAGAGAGTTACTTGACGACAAGTAACAATGAAGTTTGGGGGAATTTAACATGCCTAAAAAAGTACTACTTTTTATATACATTTTATGCTCATTTTTAATTATATTGCACTTTAATGGAAGACATTTTGCTTGTTTTTTGTTTCAAGTACAAGGGTTATTATAAGGGGACGTCTCTTCAAGTAGAAGAAGGTTGTTTTTGGGTGTGTTGGCTTGTTAGTTGTTGTTAGAGAGGAGATTAGGAGGCTAGAGTAGTTGAGTTTTTTTTTAGGGTTAGAGAAGTGGTTAAAGTGGTTGTTAGAGTAGGGGAGAGAGGTTTTGTTGCTAGAGTTTGGTATGGAATTCTCAAACGAACTTCAGGAGATTTTCTTGGAGAGGAGTTTGAGATAAGTACTTTATATTTTTGTTAAAGTTTATTATAGTTTATTGTGTAAACCTGTTTTTAAATATCGGTCCATGTGTTGTTGTATTTTTCCCATGAAGTATGAGTATTTTTTTTTATCTTTCTCTTTGTGATGAGAAATAACCAGGTGTAGAATTAGAATTGTTTAGAATTACTTTCATTTCACTATTGTTAAAATGTGTAGGTACTAGTTACCTCTTTATACATATTCAACCTTAATTCTTGGATACTTTTTCTACCGTTTAAGTATAATTTTACTATGTTGATAAAAAGAGTTTTTCCTTCCTCGTGGGATCGATGCTAGAGGACTAAGAGAAAGTCCTATATTTTCTTGAAAAGATACGTGCAATTGCGTACTATCCCTAGTGTGTAAAATTGTGAAGAAAACAAAAACTATTTGTTAAATAACACTCATTCAAGAATTAAGGACGAAAGAACATATGGGTAGAGGGAGTCAAGTTTTTTGCATTTTTTCTGAGTTTGAAATTGAAATAATTACACACTAAGCACGCACAAATTATAGTGGGATCAGTTACCGCCTCACTAGAAAAGGACCTAATATAGAGAAGACAATGAAATGCACACTCTAAAATAAATAAGAAGAAGACTGGCAGTGAAGATGCACATCTCGTACCGATCATCTTGTCCAAGTCTGAAGTGGTAAAAGAACATCCTCCTTTACCAATCCCTCGTTCAGCCAATGGAAGAGAAACAATTTTCTAAGAAACACCCATCAAAGAAATATCATAAGTAGCCTCTGGGATATCTATTTTTGCCACATGGCATTCACTTGCCTGAGGGATGCCTACTTTCTTTTGGACCCTCTAATCGGCGTAGTCCTAAAGAGAATCTGACAATCCCCCTTGATCTCTAAGATCAAAATGCTCCCCCCTTTTCACGGACAGCTTTTTGTGGTGCTCACACTCAAGACGGGCTCCGACACGTCGCTTCACGGCCTGAAAAATCTTCTTTTTTAGTGTCATCACTAAACTTTATTGTTCTAGCAGAATGATCACTTGCCATGGTCACGTTGAAAAATCAAACGAGTCTTGTAATGGAATGCAAAAAAGATACTTCAAGTCTTCGCTATTTATAGAGACTCTAACATGCAATTGAAGAGAAAAATTCAATTATTGCATAATTAATAATAATAAATACAGTTGGCTTTTTGAAATTTAAGATTTCATTATCCTTATCGCAGATGCCACTATTAACGAGCAAGAGAATCGGAGAATTTAATATGTACATAAAAAATATGCCAGCACGAATCTCAAATTGATCAAACAAAAAATAGATAAAATGATGTGCCAGGTCAGGGCCTTCCAAAAGCAGTCCACTAGTCTGTATTTATTCATTAGGCTCATACTAGCCAGGCGACATTCAGCCTCCCATGTCAAGCGGCAATCAACGACCCATCAGAAGGGTATTACGACTAGACTCTCTGCATGGTTTCTACCATAGGTTACACATGACAACCCGGACTACTATGTTGGCACATAGACAGAGGCCACCTTGTCCCAAAACCCGGTTCGGTGCTTTCCAGGGCCCCCGACTTTTTTTAAAGCATACAACACAAATATCATCTGCTGACCCTACTTTACTAGAATTTGAAGTAATAATTATATTTCTACAACCGGGTTAGTAAATACTATTTGAGATAGAACTGATGTTAATGTTTTTTATATTATTAGAAATTATATTTATTTAAAGCTATATTAATTTTTTGCGAAAAATAAAAAAAAATATTTATGATTAAAAAAGAATATTTTGTTATATTTGTAAAATTACAGAAAAAACTTTTTATTGACACAAGTAAATTTATTTCTCCAAAATAAAATTATAAGGTATTAAATTAAATTAAAAATGCTTTTTATTCCCCTAAATAAAAAGGAATAAATATTAATGCCTAAATTCTGTAATAGGCTGTTTTCTTTTCTAATCTTAACAATTATTAAAAACTCCTCTAACTTGTCCACCCCGAAATCTTGCATTAACACAATCCATATAAACAGTAGTATATAACAAAGCCACTAAATATTAACAGAAATTTCACATCAGGATTCTGGCCCTTGCCACCAATACGCAAGCTAGCATTGCCATGAATCTCTGTCCACATCCAATATATAAATTAGCATTTAATAACATCTTTGATTGTGGGACGCTCCCATACTAGCCTTGGAGCAGCACATAAATTTACGTGCAGTATCTGATCTGAACCACTGAAATATATCTATTTTTTTTAATTTTAGTGGGGCCCACTAAAATTATTGACTCCGGATTCGATCGTACATCGCACTCAAATTTTACGTGCTGATAATTTTTCCTAGTCCAACTCCGGCCCCACTTGAGTTTCCTAAATGGTTCCCGGCAACTCCAGCAGCAGAAAGATTGATGCCCATACTTCCATTTTGGGCCGACGGTGAGAGAGAAATTGTTCCGGAAGCTGATTAAATATTAAGAATAAGGGACTTTTATCATGCATGGGCATGCTCAATAACTACAGATGCTAGTGGTCCTAATAATGCTAGGAGTGTGTTGCCATGAGGTAGGGACAAAGTCTGGCAGAGAAGCCTCATTTAGGCTTTACGGTTTTAAATATGGGGAGACGGAGAAGCTCCAGGGATTGAAAACACATTCGTTTTAGCTCTGACTAAATTTTCAGAGTAGATAATGTCAATTTAGAAAACACAAGGTCTGTTTGCAGAAAGAGCATGAGTGGATGAGTTAATAGGGTTTGGGGGGAAAATAATTGCCATTAGAGTCTGCGGGGATATAATGAGGAGATGTGTAGGATGAGAGAGTAAGTTTTATGGCAACAAATAGGAAGAAATTACAAGACTCCTTCCTATCCTATGGTGATGTAGGATGCCTAGGTCTATTGATGGTTAACAAAGATCTTGCTAGAGGAAGTGAAAATAAAATCAACCCAGCTTAACTTACATAGAACAAGATGTTCACATGGAAAAGAGACAATTTTTTAAAACCACTCTTCTTCTCCTTATTTAATTGAATTTGTATTTCTTATGAACTCCATGCAACAAAATCAAATGATATAGATAAAGTAATGCAAGCATTATTGTTGAATAGGTTCATAAGTGGTTTCAACAAAAGCATTGTGCTTATAACCCAGGTTACACAACCATCTTATTCAAGATTCCCAAAAGTGGATGGAAAATCACCTGACATTCATATCATACTAGGCCTAATGAAATGCTAAAGATAAATCTAAAGATACTTTCTCCAAAATATAACTAGACCGAATAAAAGATGATGTTAGATAACCTAGGAATTATTCCTGAAAGATGGAAGAATAGTCTGAGTTTTTTGTTAAATTAGGTGGTAGTGATGTTGGGTTGCATATAGCACTGTGAACAACCCCAAAGGATTGAAAACATAGAGCAAGGCATCGTATAAAAATGCACTGTGGGGTTGGGCCAAGGTTTAAGCACTAGGCTAATGCTTAGACATCACCTACGGGGCAAGACTTTTCCACCAATATAGAAAAAAAAGCATACATTTTAATTATCAATGAAAAAAAAATGATTCCATACTGTTAGAAAAATTATGCAAATGTGAATTGCTTTAAAATGGTGCCAACAATACTGGCCATGTGAGTTACAATAAAGATGATGCAACAAATGGAACACCAATAAATGTGTTGTGTTAATTCTTATCCCTACACAATTATCTCTATTTCTTATTTTTCTACATATATTACATTTTTAGTGTGTTTTTGTTGAGGTGAGTTACAATAAAAATGATGCAACAAATGGAACACCAATAAATGTGTTGTGTTAATTCTTATCCCTACACATTTATCACTATTTCTTATTTTTCTACATATATTACATTTTTAGTGTGTTTTTGTTCAGGTAAGCACTCAAGGAAGTTTCAAGAAGATAGGTTGAAATTCCAAGCAACACCGCGGTAACACCTCTGCTTAAGCACTATGTTGGAAATTTTTCTAATGACTTTCCCATAAGTAAGGCACCTTAATGCCAGACTTTAGTGTTGCAGTGCCACATGGAGTGCCACATGCTATCATCTGAATCATTATTATCAAGGCCAGAGTAAGGAGACAAAAGAAAGAGAGTGTGTCATCTCAAAAATTTTACCTTAACACACACCATTACTTTCTAAGTGCCTCAATGCTATAACTCTACCATAATAATTATTAATTTTAAAGTCAAATTTCAAGAGAAGAATTATATTTAGAGGGGTTAAAATTACTTTAACGGTGGTAGAGCTTTAGTAAAGGGACAAGAGTCGAGTCTATGAGAGTACTGTGATGGTTTGTGAGTGAGTGTCATTTAGTATAGTGAAGATATGAGAAGGCAAAGACTAATAAAGGAGTACTTAGAGAGGGCTTGATCGAGATTTAATCTTTATAAAGTTAGGAGCCCTGGTTCATTTTTACACTTATTCTTTTTTTGTATTTTTTTCTTATAAAATCTTACAACATTTGTGGAATAAATTAAACATGCTTTTATGTTTTATGAGTATGTTAAGCTAAGAAATTTCATCATTAAATTTGTGGTTTGTAATTCTTTTTTTAATTGGTGTTTGTCATTATTCATTTAACATGCTAGCTTATCTTTTTCCATTCTAATTTAGTAAAAATGATTCCCACATTATTATTTAATTAAGTCAAGTGTACATTAGTTTTATTGATAGATTCATTTTCTACACGATGAGGAATCATTAGTACGATTTAAAAGAGCTATCATAAGTCTTTTGAAACTTAAAAATTTTATGAAAAAATACAAAAAAAAATCCTCAATATGCATAAAAATATAACATTACAGATTTCACAATTGGTAGGTTCAACTATCAACATAGGTTAAAAACTGCTTACTTTTGATTAACAACAAAAATTTGATATAAAAGTAGATATAAAAAAAATGATTATACAATTGCAAACTCAATGTCTCTCATATTTTGAATAATTTCATTAAAAAAAAGATGATTTTTGAAGTAACCTTTACAAAATCTAACAATTAGATTGAAAATAAGTTTTTGACCTAGTGTTTAACCTTTATTTAGATAATTATAGGTTGGCTTTTTGTGAATAACCTCTTGCTCAAATTCACTATATTAATTAAGTAACACTTGCACTTATATTTGCCCACATAAACTGGTGGCGCTACATCATTAGAATTACACTAATGTATTATTTTGTAACACTACTCATAACTAGTTTATATGTTTTGTTTTATATTTATATAACTTTGCATTTGTTGATACCTAATTATTTTTTTGGTTAATATATTTTTCTTTCTTCAAATTTATGTAGTTCAACTATTATATGCATATGATTGAACTTAAGGATTATTTGTGTTGAAAATTGAGAAAATCACTTGAAAACCTAGAAGAGTGAAAAAGACTTAAACTACTTTAGGTGAAATGGCAAACATTAAGGATGAAAATGATCAACTTGAACTACTTAGAGACTTTATAAATCCTTTGGTAGAGGTGATTCACTAGAGTATATGTAGATTGACCATCCAGACAAATAGTTTTGAAAGTTCACCCGTAAAAGACTCTAACCTATATATAGATAATTTATTAATCGTTTGTGTAACATTCAAGTACAATGACGTATCAGATGATACTGTCAAACACAAGTTGTTTCCATTTTCAATAAGAGATAAGAAAAAAATATAATAAAATTCCTTACCTTCAATATTAATTATAACTAAGAATGATTTGGCCTGGAAGTTCTTAGTTATGTACTTCCCACCATTCAATATTGTGAAGCTTAAGAATAACATAACTTGATTTACCTAGCTAGATGGTGGTTTGAATTGTGAATCTTCAGAGAGGTTAAAGGACTTACTTTGGAAATGCCAACACCATGCACCACTAGATTGGCTAATATTATAAAGTTCTTATAATAACTGGTGCGTTCTTTGAGATAAATTATAGATGCTAAAGCCGAGGGGCCATTAATCTCCAAACCATTTAATGAGGCTTATGGTTTAATAAAAGAAATAAGAACCAATAATTTCTAATAGTTGTATAAAAGAGTAAACCATAGAAAAATTACTAGTTTACATGACACTAATTCACAGTCAATGTTGACTAAACAAATGGCCATAATTTCAAAGAAATTATTTATTATAAGATTAAATCAAATTCAAGGGGCATCTATGAGTGAATAAAGTTTAATGAATAATTATGTGAACACTATATTTTTAATATGGAATTCATGAACCTAATCAATTGTAGACCCAATAACCCACTTGGACATCGACAACCCAGGCTAGAAAAATTATCCCAAATTTAATTGGAATAACCATAAAAGATTTAGGTAATAATAATTGAGATATTAACTAAAAATAAATTTAAGCAAATATAATAACTAAGCTAATAATTTGTTCTGTCTTAGACTTAGCTATCTCATTAGATTTACTTCAAGTAATCAATGCAAGTAAAAGAAATTATCTTTGAAAAATTGGTGTTTCAAATGAAAAATCAATTATAGAGTAAAGCTGTAACTGAAATGAACATAGAGTCACAATTAGGGCAATTAGCTAACTCTTTAAGCAACATACCCCAAGGGACCTTACTAAGCAACACTGAAGTGAATCTGAAAGAAAAAGAAAAAGAGCACGATAAGGACATCAAACCTAGGAGTAGAAATGAATTAGGAGAAATTCCTAGACCTCATATCAGGATAGAAAAAAAAATCTTTAAATTGGAATCTAATACTAAAAAAACATCGAAAAATAATAATAATAAAATTTGGTGACTCAGAAAACTATTTGAATCACTTTATAGAAGACAAGCGAAAGAAAATTTTTATTAGGATGCTAATTAAAAGACAACTGCCACCATTTCTCCAATCACTCTAAAAGAAGTTTGATAAATGTTTTTTTTTAATTTATAAAAATGTTAAAAAAAAAAATTTTTTTAATTAAAACTCACTATAAATATTCCATTTACTAAGGCTCTTGAATAGATGCCTAAATATGTTAAATTTATGAAAATCATCCTAAATAAAAAAAATGTATGCTAAGAGAATTTTAAATTATTGCCCTAAAAAAAGAGTGCAGTATCAACCTTAAAAGCTTAAAGATCTTGGTAGCTATATCATTTTTCACGACATAGAAAATATATTCTTCATACAAGCTTTATGTGACTTATGAACTAATATCAATTTTATGCATTTATATATATTTAAGAAATTGAGACTAATAGTGGTACGACCAATTAATGTGTCCCTAAAGTTAAATGATGTATCCTTGACCTAATATAGTGAGGTGATAAAAAGTGTGCTTGTATAGGTAGAGAAGTTAAAATTCCTAGTAATTGCATTATATTAGCAAGGAAGAAGACAAAGAAGTATCTATACCTTAGGAAAAAAACCATTTTTTTGTACTTTGAAGGGATATGATTGATCTTTATTGATAAGAGTGAAATGTGTGATATTTAGGTAGCACATTTTCTCATGTTTTACATCTTTTTACACTATATTTTGATTGAGAAAGGTATGTTTTCTCTTACTTGTAAATAAGAAAAATAAAAGGATTTCAGACCAACTTACCCACACCGCCGAGACGGCGTGCCTGCTTTAACATTGGCAAGTATGTGCTGTGTTCAACACCCTTGCATCTAATTTAAAGCCTCCACATTGGAACTCATACAACCATGTATGTTACCATGTTCGGTCTTCAACACACTCGCGCCGTTTTTGCATAGAACCTGCACCGAACTCAGCCCACCTGTGTCATCCTTGTGGTACATCTGCGTCAGTTCATAAAAAACTTATTTTGGCTAGATTTTTCTTGTCTTTGCTAATCATTTCCTATAAATTAACTCATGAGGCCAATCTTAGGGCATCATAGGTAGTTGGAGGATGTGAGGAAGGTAGGGTTTTGATTAGAGAAAGCTTTCCTCTAAGGTTTCTCTCCTTCTTTTGAATTGAAACTTTAAGAGGTTAGTTTCCACCATTAATTTCTCCTTAGCTCTTGAGAGATCTATTGTATGAGCGGGAAGAGTGCCACTCTTGTGTAGAAGACAAGTTTAATTGTAAGTTATTACTATTATTTATTTCTTGCAATGAAGATCTAAATGGATTTTTTGTCTATAGTTTTCTCAATAATGCATAACTAGTCTTTTCTTCATGTCTCTGTCATGTGGGGGGTAATGGTTTTCATCAGGATTTTTTGAAATGTTGTTTTGTTATTGTTTTTCTCATACTTTCAAGGCCTATATTTTTTATTAACTTCTAATCTTAATTTAATCCTAGTATGACCAACTAGGATGTTAAAATGTTTCGTGAAACTATGACTTCTAGCCGTCGTGCAGTGGAAACAAAGGGTTAACCACAAAATTTTGAGAGAATAGACATATTTGAGCTGAATTTTACAATCTTTGTAAGGATTAACATTTTCAAACAAAATTTCATGGGTATTGATGAAGCCTCGACTTCATGGGTTCTAGGCTTTTTTTGACATAGACTTAGGCATAATGAGTAACATATCCCCATTTGGCAACAATCATATAAGAAAACATTCAGAAAATCCACGATCACCATGATCCTGGAATCAAAGAGGCATGAGGTTCATTAAGTTAAGGAAACTCTTGAGATTTTTGCTCCTTTTTCTATCTTCTATGCTTGCAATCAGTTCTAATTCAATAAGATTTTACAATTCAAATTATCATTGTGAAACCACCAAGCTAGGTTCATCAGATTCGTTGATTAGAAATTTTCCTCTGAAAGAATTGTTATACTTTTCTTGTGGGATCAATATTCAACACTCTTTAACAGCATCACTACTTAACATATGTATTTGTGTTATATGGCCAACTTATGCCCTGCTAAGTTTTAGCATGTAAAATTTTTGGCACCATTGTCGAAGAAAGGTTTAATAATTTTTTTGGATATTAGGAAAAATTTAGTTAAAAAATTTATGATTTGAGTTTATCACTTTTTTTGTGTTTTTATATTTTTTATTTTTTCTATAGTTGCAGCTGTAATTTTGTTATTTTCTTTGCAGGTTGTAAATAATTAAAAACACAAGAAGGAAAAATCATAAAAAAGCAAAAAATGTTTGCTCTTAATTTTAGTTTTACTTTCTTTTGTTTTTGTTTGCATAATGTGTATAGCATTTGGATGCGAGGTTATTGACTAACTTGTGTAGCTTAATATGATTGGGAATTACATATTTTATACTTTCATTTATGCTTAGGGGAGTTGAGGCTGACCTTGTCCCTTTTGTCTCTGAGATTGAGAGCACACTTAAACTTTTTAGGAGAGCAAACTTGATTCTTGAAACACCAATTAAGCTGGTTGACCCTAACACCCCCATCTTGAAACCACTTAGGGAGTACACAAAACCTTCCATTAAGAAGATCCACATGAGTAGAAACTATCCATCTGTTAAAGCCAATACCTTTGAATAGTGACCTGCCATAATCCAGATGGTACAAAATAACCCATTTGGGGGGATTTCCCACTGAATATCTGGTCCCGATCTTATATGACAGTACTACAAAGTATGTCATTATATTCTTAATTTTTAAATACTTATATTTCTTACTTTGCAAAAGCACCAAAAAATTGACTTTGAAGCAAATAAAAGTGTAATTATTATATTTAAATATGGGATACTATGCAAGTATACATATCATTATCTAGTAATATAAGCCTTTTTTATTAAGCATCGAATATCGAAGCCACAGGGAGAATTATTATCTTTAAATAAGTCAGAAGAAATTAGAAAACAAATTCTACTTTGCAAAATGTTATTATTTAAACTATAAATGCTATAATATGAATGAAAGTTTGATTCTTTTTAGTAATTTTTTATAACTGAAAATGAAAAGTAAACAACTAACTATATTTAACTAGATATTTGTAAGATGAAGTTAATATAAATAAAATATCCTTTTCCTTATCATGAATCAGTAACAAGTATAAGAATTTTATTGTGGAAGCATTCAAATTGTGTTGTGCCAAATGGGAGAAATATTATTCTTTACCCTTACTAGAGATGTTGGCCAAATTAAAATTTGAATAGTTTTGAAGATGTGCTAGGTAGGGAATATGCTAGCTCTCACTGTAGAGTTCCCTCTTCTCCCTCCACCTAAGGGCTAACATCTTGTATCAAAACCCAAAACAATAAACCGAGTTGGGGGCTTCAGCCTATCACTCTAAAGTCCTCTAACTCTACACCCTTCAAAGTTTATTTTCTTATTTATTTGCACTCAATCATATGAATTAATTTCTCATCCATACAATCTCATGTGATTCTTATCATTAGTTTACTGAGACAATACCATCTTAGATTTTACATGTTCTCACTACAGATACGTTGGCACAATTTTTAGGGGGGGGGCGGGGTCGTCCTGCGGCAGCTATCAGTCTCTGGAATGGAAATCTAATCGCCAGCTTCCTACAGACATTTAATTTACATATATATATATATATATATGGGATCAGTTTGATTTCATATTTTTCTAAACTATATATATATATATATAATATATAGATATATATATATATATAGTTTAGAAAAATATGAAATCAAACGGATCCCATATTTTTCATAGTTTAAATGAAAGAACGCCTCACCTTAAGCTATGTGTCACTCTCGAAAGATTGACACATGGCTTGATGGTGAGGCTCAATCAAATAAACTAGAATATATATGACATATGTTTGGTCTGCGAAATTATTTTTATGTTGACCAACAAGTTCCCCTATTTAATATGAAAAATTAAATAGGGTTTATATTAAGCTGGGTTCTTGAAAGTTTCCTATAAACGCAAGCCCTTATATTTAATTACATCTTAAATAACCAAAATCACCTAAGTCATTCTCGATATAAAATCAGGGGATATTTTCTTCAAGAATTTCAAAAGATAGGACTTTTCAAATGAATCAGAGAAAGAGGTGTGAAAGGGGAATGACTCAAATTTGGAACATTTTACTTTTGGAATCCAAAGGAAGAGAGACTGGAAGATGTCACAGATCTTTAGGAGAACTTCGGTGACTTCCCAAGCTATCATATGGTTTGGTTTCAATTTAGAGAATAAATATTTGAATGTTTTAATCTGCCAATTTTATTAATTAGGGCTTACATTTGTGTGAAACGATAACATAAATAGCCTGGATGGTGTGAGGATTTAGGTCGTGACGGATGACAACCTTAGAATCCTACAACAAGTTAGGGCTTATATTGTACACCAGAGCCATACAAAAGCCTAAAGAAAAGTTGAGAATTTATGTCACACTAGGCAGAAAAACATGGTCCTATGATTTGTTGTTTAATTCTAAAGAATAGTTTAGTTGATGTAGACATGTTTTGCTATTGAAGATGGTCGTGTTGCTCACAATGCTAGCTCCAAGCTCCTCATCATGGTGGGTTTAATTTTTCTAATGTGTCAAGTCCTGATGTTAAATCAAATTCTTCCTAAGGTTATATTTATTTAAATATTACATGGAATGTTAAAGTTGATTAGAGCGACACCAGATAGGATCCTACGGCTCCTTCTTTCCAGCACCTCCATTTTTCTTCGGATTCACTTAGTCCAAATGAATTTACTAAACTCAATTTAATGAGTTCCATACTTTCATTTAAAGTGTGGGAAATCTTGTTAGCAACCATTGGTTACCTCTTATGAGGGATTCCCGATTATCTAATAGATGTGTCTTAATTTAGTTGCAATTTTTATTTTGTTTTGTTTGTGATTAAATTTTGAGTTGTCTTATATTTTGACACTTTTTGTGATGAATTTTATTATGTTTAATTTTTATTTTTGGTTTTTTTGTTTGACCTGCTGGGTGACGTTAAGCATGCAAGCAAGAAACAAGAGGTACAAAAAAGTAAATGCAATAACTTAAAAGTGTACTGTCAATTCTTCCCGCTCCCCCACCTTTGTTTGAGAGGGGATACTTCAATCAGATGGTTGTGGCAATTTCAGATGGACCCAACAAACCTTTAAATGAAGTTCTAGGCTTTAGTGAATTGTCTAGCTATGATTTTGATCAAACTCAATTTCAGGTGTTGGTCTAGAGCTATGTTAGAGGTTGTTTAGGATGGGGCTTTTGTGGGGAATCAACTCCTCTCATTGTGGGGATGGTGTGCGCACAATTAATTGGAGTTTGGTAGACTGTGGAGGTGTGAAGAAATCTGTCCTTGTTTGAGCTAAAATTTTGAGCTAAAAATTAGGCTCTCACAAAGGGAACAAGAGGGGGAAAATGGTGGGCTTGAGATGAGTGTAAAGTTTCACCAAGAACTGGGCTCTCACATTAGTGAAAGAGTTCTTGGAGAGTCTCTAGTGAGATTTTGGCAAAGCTTCACCGAGGATTGTGATCATCTCTCATTTGGCCATGAAGGGGGCTATTTAAATAGAGGAGTTTGGGGTGGAGCTCAGGGCTTCAATTTGGGTTCAATTAATTGCTTATGTGGAGAGCTGAAATGTGCCAAAGCCAATTGTAGCTGGTCAACTTAGATGAGTGTAATTGGGTTTAAATTTGAGCAAGGTGGCTTTTGATTTTGGGGTTTTGCCGTAACTAAGGTGGATGGCCAGATTTGGGGAGGTGGTTAGGAAACTAGGTGAGCCTGGGGGGGTTTAATTATGATTAACCCCTAATGGTTTGGTATGATGGCAAGGATTTCCTGGTTTAGGCCCAAAAAAGGATAAAATCCCATAAATCAAGGGAACATCGGTCCATGGCTTCAATAGGGTGGGCTAGGTGGGTCTTGCCTGGTCATTAAGATCCATTTTGTAGTTGTGGTGTCATTACTTTGGTCACTTTGGCATGGCTTAGTCAATTCTTGTGCATGGGTTAAATTTGGGGTGAAATTGCTTTAAAGTTGGGTTTGGGTTAGGTTAGTCATGATATTGAGCTCAATTAATTGATCAATTTTGTTTAAATCTCTGAAGTCCCTGAAGTCGCACAAACATGGATTTGTCAATTTTTCTTCTTAACTGGTACAATATTAACTAATTATGTGGGGTATTGCTCTTCTCTTACAAAGTTAGCATCTATTAATTTCTTCACCTCGATAATAACTTGTTGCTCTATCTCAAGGCGCATTCTTCTGGGAGCTTGTTTTACTGGGGACATATCTTTGTCCACCCTGAGCTTATGAATTGCAACTTCCACTGACAACCCTAACATTTCATTATAACTCCATGTAAAGTAACTAACAATAACTTTATCAATTCTGTGGATTCTTCCTCATTGAGTAAGGAACTTATGAAGGTGGGTCGGGGCTACTCCTCAGTCCCGAGGTTGATTTCTTTTAATTCATCCACTGTTAACTTAATTTATTCTTCAAATTCTGGTGAAGCATCATCTATTAATTGATCTTGAGAGTCATCCTCTACTTCGAGGCAATCCTCTTCCAATCCGCTAGTAACAACCTTACAAAATTTTGAGTCATCGACTGGTCCTACAGTACTGAATCCAAGACCTTCTTTCTAGTTAGGGGTTCAACTTTTAACATTCCATAATTTCTCAAAAAGTTGTAGCTTATCTTTCGGCATTAGTTTTGGCAAATATCTATGTTTAATTAACTTTTGCACACAAGGAGAAAAGTAACCAAAAGGTAATTCCATTAATTCATTAGAATCCTCTTCTAAATTTACATGATTTTCATACTTAGTAAAAGAAAAAGCACTGTAAAATTTGATTGGCTTTGAATAAATGTTAAGGACTTCCTTGACCTCTAAACTCTCAACCTTTTGAGGGTGGATTAGAGTAAGGGTCATGAAATTCACATAGTGGTTGATTCGATCATTCATAGACTCATATTCATCTTTTTCCACATCCTCCAAGGAAATCTCATACTAAGGTTTATTCTGTTTTATCATCATCATTTCCTCATTGGAGCTTTCTTCATCATCAATGTTGATGGTCGGTTTAGTTCATTCAGTAAGTGTATTGGCTTTTCCTCATCAACATCCCCGGCCCCGGCCTCGACCTTGAGTGCATGAACTAAAAGAACCCCCACAAACTCGCTGTAGAAGAGTGGTGGAACATCGCTGAAGCAGAGCTGAATGGCTTTGCCCTTGTGATCCTTCTGAATCTTCACTTTTATTTGTCAGCACCTCATGAGAGAAGATAGTTTTCTTTGGAGGCGCATTGTAGACAACGTCTTCATGATGTCAACTTAATGAACTGAAAATGATTGTAAATCTCCCTTGATGCAATTTTCTTGTCCTTCTTTGTAATATTTGGTGCACTAATGTAAGGAAGACGGAACCATGTTATGCTCATGAATCCACGATCGACCAAGTAGAGAATTTAAAGAGGTTAGACGTTGATGATATCTAACTTAGCAATTGTTACAAATTCTCCAACTTTCATAAGCAGTGTAATCTATCCAAGGGCTCTTTCTCCCTTTTGATTGAATCATCTTAACATCATTTTATCGGCTGTAAGCTCTTGAGCTTCAATATCCAAATATGCTAGCATCCGTAGACTCGTTAAGTTGAGTGATGAGCAAGGATTTACCAAAATTATTGACTAAATAAATCTATCAATATTAACAGAGTGGTAGAGCGGTCAACTGTGGTCGGCAGTACCAAGTAGCAAGTCTCATTTGTGAAACTTATCTAAGGTTGTTCCTTTAACTAACAAATTTCATCCGAGGATGTGCTGGCCAACTGAGCTAAGCAAAGCTCTGGTCAAGCAAGGCTGTAACCAGAGACTCTATCATTTCCTTTGACAAAATCAGAGCATCGTAGATGCTTAGTTTGGCTGGAAACCTCCTAAGATGAGCTTGCACGTTATAATCCACTTTATATAATCCTCTGATCTTTACTTGGCTATGTGGTTCTTCCATTGGCGGAGGTGGAGGTAGCTCTTCCTGAGTTACTATTTGTTTTCCTTTATCCATCGGAGCTGACCTCGAGGGTAGCACTTTCCTGCTCCTTAGATTTATCTCTACGATTTCTTCTTCCTGAGATGCTGTAGGAAAATTTTTTGGTGTCTCTTCTTCTTTATCAGAGAGATCCAATTTAATGGCAAGTGGTTTGCCATGATGCTCGAGGACTGGCTCCTCACTCCCAGTGCTATCATAACCGTTGTTGTCGACATCTTCTTCATCCTGCATAACAGGCTCATCAGTCTCAAGTATAATTTGAGGATCAGTTTTGGAATCAAGATCAGAGTTAGCTTGAGAAAAATCAATTATGTTATCACTAGAAACAATTAAAATGTAGCCGAAATCATAATCGTTATATTCATAATACTCTAGTGGGGAAAAAAGATAATCATAAATGGTCAGAGGTTTGAGGATTTTCTTTCCCGAATCTGAGACAACCAATCTAACAGAAGTAGCCGCTATCCTACCCCCGACGCTATCGGTCTTCATGGTAGCATTCTTCTCTTTTTCTTCTCATTGTAGTGGTTTCTTTGGCTAAATTTCCATCTCTGGCTGACTAGGCTAGAGACTCTGAATGGCTGCTTGAGCTGATGCTGTTTGGATCTGATTCAGTGTCTTCTTGGACGATTTGCTCCAAACCGTACTCCATCCATATTTTTTTGAATACAACTTTATCGGAGTAATTGGCTTTGCTGAAAACATATTTACATAACCTTTTTTAGGTTACTTTAAATATTTTTCAGGATTGCTATATTCCCTTAAGATTTTCTCGAGCAAATCCTTGAAAACGAAACATTCCTCTATAGTACGTCCCAACATCCTAAGGTACGAGTAATAATTGGCCTGATCTTTCCTATCAACTTTCTCATGTTTCTTTGGATCTGGCAATTTGAACTCAGACTTCTTCATCAGACTTCTGAACATTTTGGGTACACCTTCATTTTTGAAGGAATATACTGCTTTCTTTCATTCTGCAATGGTCAGACACTTCTTATTTTCTGTTCGATATGAACCTTCTTGATGCGACTGCTGGCTAGACTGGCCATATTATTCTGTTCCTTGCTAAGCATGCTTTGATGATGGCTGGGAACCTTGACGAGACTGTTTTGCCTATACTTTATTGGTTGCTTTCCCTTATCAACCGTTGCCACTGTCCCGAAG
>NEWO01000808.1:225206-235229 GCA_003013225.1 Phalaenopsis aphrodite
ATATATATATATATATATATATATATATATATATATAGTAGAGTATTAAACTTAAAAGCAGAAAGGAGAACATCAAAGTATGCAACTTCAAAAGTTTTCATTTTATTGATGTTGTTTTATTACAAAATTTTGGACCCAATCACAAACATTTGGTCAAATAAATAACCCCAGAGCAATCAAAATTTCAAAATCTCATTTCCAGCAATGTCAAGTTGTATAGTATGTCTTTAAATATCGTCCATTAATCGGTAGCATATGTCTTTCACCTTGAAAATCCACCAGCTGGTAGGCTCCTTCCTAATATATCTTTTCTACGACAAATGGTCCCTCCCAATTTGGCTCAAAATTTCCACCTATTTTACGATGTGCAAGAATAGGTCTTTTGAGAACAAGAATGAGATCACCCACTTTAAACGTGCTCAGGTGGACCAATTTGTCATGAGCTTGTACCATCCTCGTTTGGTAAAGTTCCAAAAGTTGTGCTTATAGTCTTTTTCCCTCGAGACTTTCCAGTTCTTCAAGTTTGAGCTTTGATCTTTCTTGAGTTGTGATTTGGTTGGCGATCGTGATTCTGAGAGATGGTGTTTGAACCTCCAGCAGTAGTACGGCCTCAAACCCGTACACAAGTGCGTAGGGTGTACATTGAGTAGGAATTTTGAACGTCGCCTTGTAGGCTCACAAAGCTTCTAACAGTTTATTATGCTAATCTATTTTATTTTCATCCAATTTTTTCTTTAAGATTTACACGAGCGTCTTATTGAAGGCTTCAACCAGTCCATTTTTCCTAGGATATTAAATCGTAGAGTACCTCCAATCTATCTCATGTCTTTTGACAAAGTTGTTGATCTCTGTGCTCTTAAAGGTTGTTCCGTTGTCAGAAATTACCCTACTCGGTAAACCAAAATGGTAGATGATTTAGCTATTAAAAAATTGAAGGACGTGCTGTGCTGTAACTTCTCGTAACAGTACTGCCTTTGCCCACTTGTAGAATTAATCTGTAGCGGTAAGAATGAATCTATGTCCCTTAGTAGATGAAGGGTATATCAAACCTATTGTGTCTGTGCCCCAACACTTAAATGGCCATGAGGCAACAGGTGGGTGTAGTACATTTGGAGGTTGGTGTATGACCACCCCATGCACTTGGAAAAGGTGACACCTTCTTGCTATCCATGCAATCGAATATCATTTCCGGCCAATAATATCTGAGTCTCTTGATCTTCATTTTCATTTCAGCCCTAACTGGTGAGCGTCACACAATTAGACATGTACTTTTTTAGAAATATTCTATGCTTCAGCTTTACTTAGACATTACAGCCACAAAAGAGGACATCAACTGCTAGAGCATATGACATGGTTCTTCTTGTGATGTGTTATGCCTCAGACTTGTCTTCTGGAGGCTTTCCAGTTTGCAAATATTTTATCAATGACTTACGACAATCCTCGTTGATGTCAGCAACTTCATTCATCATTCCTTCTTCTTTTTCAAGTTTATGTAAATTGTCGAGGTCGATCTGAGATAAAAATCATCATCGTTGAATTGTATTGTCAATGGAATCCTTTGGGGGACACGACAGTTCCTTGGCAAGTTTTGCTAAAGCATCAGCGTGGGTGTTATATCCCTTAAGAATTTGGTTGAGAGTCATACTGTGGTTCTGTTCAAGGAACTTCATTACGTACTGATGATATTCTGCTAACCTTAGCATCAAAATCTTATATTATCTGGCAACTTGTTAGATGACGAGTTGTGAGTCTCCATAGATGGCAATATATGTTATACTCATCAAAATTTCCAATTCCAATCCAATGGTTAGAGATTCATATTATGCTTCACTGTTGGTGCATGGATCTGTCAAGTGATAAGAGAATCTCAACACGCCCTTATCTAGCATGATGAAAATCAGACCAATTCATGCTTTGCCTGGTATAACCATTTCTGATCCTTTATTTTTCCTGGTTAAAGAAGCCCCATCAAAGTACATTTCTCAATGCTGGTACTGGACAGTTCTATTTGTAGTCTTTGTTTATTTGGTAATTCATCATTGAGTGGGGAACCAATTGGAAGTGGGTGTCCTGTGAGTAAATCTGCTAAAATTTGTCCCTTGATAGTGTAGAGGGTAACAAAACTTATATCAAATTGCAATAAAATCATCAACCATCCTACTAAACGTCTAGAGAGTGTTGGTTGGGTCATCAAATATTGCAATGGATTAACTTTCAAAATTAAGGTAATCTTATGAGAAAGCATGTAATGCCTAAGTTTTTGGGCTGCAAAAATTAAAGCTAGACAATGCTTTTCAATGGGTTGATACTTTACCTCCATCGGTATTAGATGATGACTCAAGTAGTAGAACGCATTTTCCTTACCCTCATCAATGACCTGAGCTAACAGGGCTCTGAGAGAGTCGGCTAAGGCCGTGATATAATGTATCAACGGTTTTCCTGTGATAGGGGCTGCCAAAATAGGGGGTTTCATTAAATATCGCTTAACATCCTCAAAGGCCCGTTGACATTTCTCTTCCCAAATAAATTTGGTGTCCTTTTTAATTAATGCCAAGAAGGGCTGACACCTACCTGAGAGATTAGAAATAAAGCATCTTAGATATGCTAATTTTCCTTGAAAGGAATGTAGTTGTTTCAAGTTTTTGGGAGGATGCATTTCTAAGATAGCTTTAATCTTATCAGGGTCGATCTCGATTCCTCGATGACGAACAACAAATCCTAGAAATTTTCCGGAGGTGACGCTGAAGGCACACTTTAAGGGATTCACCTTGAGAATATATTATCGTAATCGTTCGAATACGATTCTCAAATCATACAAATGGTTTATTTTCTGTTAGCTTTTGATGACAAAATCATCCATATAACATTCCACTTGGTTATGAATGAGATCATCAAAAATCTTCTTCATAGCTCGTTGGTATGTTTCCCCGACGTTCTTTAGCCTGAATGACATCACTGTGTAGTAGAAAATCTCAATCGGCGTTCTAAAAACTACAAGTGTTATATCCTCTGAGGCCATCTTGATTTGGTTATATCCTGATGATCCATCCATGATGGATAAAATCTCATGTGTTGATGCGATGTCCACCATCAATTCTGGTATTGGTAACAGGAACTCCTCCTTTGAACATGCTTTTTATAAATCCCTGAAGTCGACACAAACATGGATCTATCCATTTTTCTTCTTAAATGATACAATATTGGCTAACCATGTGGGGTATTGCTCTTCTCTTACAAAGTTAGCATCTATTAATTTCTTCACCTTGGTAATGACTTGTTGTTCTATCTCGAGGCACATTCTTCTGGGAGCTTGTTTTACTAGGGTCATATCTTTGTCCACCCCGAGCTTATGAACTACAACTTCTGCTGACAACCCTGACATTTCATCATAACTCCATGCGAAGAAATCTTTAAATTTTGAAAATAACTTTATCAATTCTGTGGATTCTTCCTCATTTATTAAGGAACTTATGAAGGTGTGTCAGGGTTGCTCCTCAGTCTCGAGGTTGATTTCTTTTAATTCGTCCAGTATTGACTTAATTCATTCTTCAAATTTCGATGGAGTATCATCTATTAACTGATCTTGGGAGTCATCCTCTACATCGAGGCAATCCTCTTCCAATCTGTTAGTAACAACCTTGCAAAATTATGAGTCATCGACTGGTCCTACAATACCAAATCCGAGACATTCTTTTTAGTTAGGGGTTCAACTTTTAACATTCCACAATTTCTCAAAAAGTTGTAACTTACCTTTCAGCACTAGTTGTGGCAAATATCCCTATTGAATTAAGTTTTACACTCAAGGAGAAAAGTAACTAAAAGGTAATTCCATTAATTCATTAGAGTCATCTTCTAAATTTACATGATTTTTAGACTTAGCAGAAGGGGAAGCACGATAAAATTTGATCAGATTTGAACCAATGCTAAGGACTTCCTTGACCTCTAAACTCTCAACCTTTTGAGGGTGGATTGGAGTAAGGGTCATGACATTCACATAGTGGCTGATCAAATCATACATTGACTCATATTCATCTTTTTTCACATCTTCCAAGGAATCTCATACTGAGGTTTCTTCTATTTTATCATCATAATTTCCTCTTTGGAGCTTTCTTCACCATCAATGTTGATGGTCGACTTAGTCCATCCAGTAAGCGTATTGGATTTTCCTCATCCACGTCGCCGGCCTCGACCTCAGGTGCACGAACTAAAAGAACCCCCACCAACTCGTTGTAGAAGAGTGGTGGAAGATCGCTGAAGCAGGGCTGAATGGCTTTGCCCTTATGATCCTTCTGAATCTTCACTTTTATTTGTCATCACCTCACAAGAGAAGACAGTTTTCTTTGGAGGCACGTAGTAGGAAGCGTCTTCATAAATGTCAACTTCATTAACTGAAAATGGTTGTAAATTTTCCTTGATGTAATGTTCTTGTCCTTCTTTGTAATATTTGATGCACTGATGTAGGGAAGATAAAACCATGCAGTGCTCATGAATCCATAGCCGACCAAGTAGAGCATTGAAAGAGGTTCGACATCGATGATATGGAATTTAACAGTTTTTACTAATTCTCCAACTTTCATAAACTGTGTAATCAATCCAAGGGCTCTTCTCTCTTTTGATTGAATCCTCTTAAAATCATTTTATCGGTTGTAAGCTCTTGAGCTTCAATATCCAAATATTCTAGTGTATGTAGACTCATTAAGTTAAGTGATGCTCCAGGATTTACCAAAACTCTAGACAATACAAATCTGCCGATATTAATAGAGACGTAGAGCAGTCAATTGTGGTCGGTGGTACCAAGTAGCAAGTCTTCATCTGTGAAACTTACCCCAGGTTGTTCCTTTAACAAACAAACTTCATCCGAGGATGTGCTGGCCAACTAAGCTAAGCAAAGCTTTGGGTCAAGCAAGGCTGTAACCAGAGACCCTCTCATTTTTTTTTGACAGAATCAGAGCATTGTAGATGCTTAGTTTGGTCGGCAACCTCCTAAGATAAGCTAGCATGTTATAATCCACATTATATAATCCTTCAATCTTTACCTGGATATGTGGTTCTTCCAATAGTGGAGGTGGAGGTAGTTATTCCTGAGTTACTATTTGTTTTCCTTTTATCCACTGGAGCTGACCTTGAGGGTAACACTTTCCCGCTCCTTAGATTTATCTCTGTGATTTTTTCTTCCTAAGATGATGTAGGCAAAATTTATGGTCTCTCCTTCTTCATCAGAGAGATCCAAGTTAATGGCAAGTGGTTTACCATGATGCTCGAGGATTGTATTCTCACTCTCAGTGCTATCATAATCGGTGTTGTCAACATCTTATTCATCCTGCTTAATAGGTTTATCGAACACAAGTACGATTTGAGGATCGGTTTGAGAATCAAGATCAGAGTTAGATGAGCAAAATCAGTTACATTATCACTAGAAACAATTAAAACGTCGCCGAAATCATACTCATTATATTCATAATACCCTGATGGGGAAAAAGATAATCACAC
The DNA here is from genome assembly GCA_003013225.1 of Phalaenopsis aphrodite. Classification (NCBI taxonomy): domain Eukaryota; kingdom Viridiplantae; phylum Streptophyta; class Magnoliopsida; order Asparagales; family Orchidaceae; genus Phalaenopsis; species Phalaenopsis aphrodite. The sequence continues at coordinate 230,697 of NEWO01000808.1, forward strand.
ATGGTCAGAGGTTCGAGGATGTTCCCCAAATCTGAGACAACCAATCTAACAGAAGCAGCACGTATCCTACCACCAGAACTATCTATTTTCATGGTGGCATTATTCTCTTTCTCTTATGGTTGCAGTGGTTTCTTTGGAAAAATTTCCATCTCTGGCTGAGTAGGCTATAGACTCTGAATGGTTGCCTGAGCTGATGCAATTTGGATCTGATTAAGTATTGTTTTGGACGATTTGCTCCAAAACGTACTCCATTCATCTTTTTCTGAATATGACTTTATCGGAATGATTGGCTTGGCCGAAATCATATTTACAGAACCTCTTTCAGGTTCTTTTAAATATTCCTTCAGGATTGTTATATTCCCTTTCTTAAGATTTTTCTCAAGCCAATCCTTGAAAATGAAACATTCCTCTATTATATATTCAAGCATGCTATGTTACAAGAAATAATTGGGTTGATCTTTCCTGTCGACTTCCTTAGGCTGGCAACCTGAACTTAGACTTCTTCATCAGACTTCTGAATATTTTGGGTACAATTTCATCTTTGAAGGAATATATTGATTTCTTTGATTCTGCAATGGTCAAAACCTTCTTATTTTCTGTTTGATATGATCCTCCTTGATTCGACTGCTAGCTAGACTGGCTGGGAACCTTGACGAGAATGTTCTTCCTGTATCTTCATTGGTTTCTTTCATTTATCAACTTGTTCGAGCATCTGTTTAAATTCTTTTTTGGTTTGAAGCATGATGGAGAATCCTTTTTTGTTGATCATCTATATTAGCCAAGGAAACTTCCCTCCTTTCATCGGTGATATGTACAATCTCTGGTTGATTGACTTTTGGAGAAGCTAATTGTTATGCTTTGGACTTTCCATGAATTGTATCCATGGAAGCCATGGAAGTGGCCATCACCTCCATAATTTTCTCCATTTGGTGGATTTGCGCATCCCTTAGTACAGCAGCTCTACGCAGATCATCTACGGTGTTCCCTTCAACAAGAGGTTGGGTGTTGCGTGCAGATGCAGTGGCTCTAGTTTTGATGACATGAATATCCATGAAGTCTTCATCGAGATAGTCGTTAAAGTCAAAGTCTTCGTATCATCATCAACGGAATCCCTATGTTCTCAGGCTAACTCAGAAATCTAGATCCTGAGCTTCTCAACCTTTTGTTTGATTATTGATTCTTGTATCATCTTAAAATTTGAAGGACTTTGCTGAACATCTTCCACTTTTTCATCCAACTCGGTAGCAATAGTTGTGATGATGTTGGATATTTCCGACCCTTGCTTCATTCTATGATCTTGTCCTACGGGTTCACTGAACCGTAGTGGTACGACAACCTTAGGTACTGTTACGCCAAAATAATATACTATTTTAAGTACTTATTTTATGCTTATTTTTAGTGATGTTGCACTTTAAAGAAGGGTATTTTTGTGTTTTCATTGTAGGTATATCATTTTTAGGCATTTGGAGGAAAGATGGTTAAAAGGATGAAATTTAGAGCAAAAATAGTGAATTTTGAGATTCTGGCGCATGCTGCGCCATAATCCAGAGAACTGACACATTAAGGGAGTTTGAGACAAATTTTACGTGAATTTTCATTACATTTCTAAGAGAGAATTGGGAGTGATTGTAAAGAGAAAGACTTGAAAGGAACTTCTAGGGATTTGTTTGGGAACAATTGTGAGATAAGTTGAATTTTTTTTCTTTTGTTTTGTAAACTTATTTATATATATGAAATTCGTGTCTTGTCGTATCCTTCTCATGAATTCTGAGTAGTCTTCTTTATCTTTCTCCCTACTTTAAGATATGGTTTTATGAAGAATAGATTTTGTTTTCCATGGTTTTAAATGATAATAATTTGTGATGATTTGAACTCTGATCTTCATTTACTTTTTGATCTGACTAATTGAAATGTTAAAACTTGTTGAGAGGCATATGTTCTTAAATGAGATATGATTTCGACACATAGGGAGAATCACATTTGATTTCATGGGAGAGTATGTCATCCATGGGATTGGGTGCAAATAAATAGGGAAATATACTTTGTTGGATGCAAAATTGGAGATTTTAAGGTGACAGATTAAAATCCCTAATTTGGTTCAGTTTATTGGAAACTAATGCGAGATTGTTAGCCCTCAGAAGTGAGAGTAGTGGGAGCTCTGGAGTGGCATCCGATATGCTCCCAGCCTAACCACGGAATTAGTGACCAAACTCTGGATTAGTCAATGTTCTGTATAGCACTCGAAAGAGGGTAAGGAATTAGATTGCTTCTATTTGGTATATATATATATATATATATATATATATATATATATATATATATTCAAATGATTTCAATTTCTTCACAATCCATATACTCATTGTAAAGGGTTAGGATGCTTTCTTAAATTCAAACTTTTCATCACAACAAAAATTTTGTTTAATTTTTGTAATTTTACTTTTGAAAGTTTAGTATTTAGTCTAGTTTAACTTTTGTAGTCTTACATTTGTATTTTAGTTAGCATTCACTTGAGTAGTAATTTTGAAATTTTGCACTTTTACTTTTGTTTTTGTTTTTTTTATAAAATAATTTTCATAATTTACTTTAAGATTTTCCAACTTCTCTGTGGGATCGATATCTAGGACTCCATTAAAGCCTTTTATTACTTAAGCGATACGTATAATTGTGTTGATATTAAAGGGGATTTGACAGTTTAAAAAGAGTTTTAAAAGACAAATTATTTACATAAAGAGTATTTTTTTGGGGTTTATATTGTATATTTATTATATATCTGTCGTGTGTGATTTTGTAATATTGAAAAATATTTGCAAAATTGTCATACTAAATCGCCCCACATGAGGTGCCCATACCTTTTTCTTCAACGGTGATGTCTTGAGATGGGGTGTCTTAGTAGAGTCATCGACACATTAGAGAGAGGCATGCTCCCCATGGTGCGAACTAGATACAGTACCAGATAACTTCTTCATCTTTTCCTTCAGAGCTTTAGAGACATCCTTATGACTGGTAACTGGTAGAATTCTGAGACCCAAACGTGACTTAACCGGTCGAATGCCTGCAAGTCATAGAGCAGCAACAGTAGAATCGGCGGTGATGATGGTAGCAGTAATTCTGCTTCCCAAGCAAAACTCGACAGGAATGCAAGCGGGCAAAGTTTCAGTTGATCTTTGAGATTGTCTAGCAAATCTGACATCTCTTAGAATTTCTTTCTTCATGTGAGAGGATACTACACATCCCACGTGTTTAAGTAATTTACCAACTAAACAACCTTCTTTGGTAGCTAATCTCTGGAATACTGTACTGACTTGGGTGATAGGAGTGGGTTTCTTCCTCTCCCAATCATGTTCATGAGGTGATGGTAAAGTAGTAGCAATCTTTTGGATACTTTTGTACCCATTGGTCTCCATCAAGGGATGGAACCTACTCCCTCACAGAAGCGATTAAGTCTCTGGCAATCCTAGTTCCTCCTGATGAGGAATTTCATCAAGAAACACCTCTTCAAAAATCTGGGATTTAGCAACCTTCTGAACCTTTCGGCTGCGGTTTCTTCTTTGTGACTGAGTTAACGGTGCAGACTTTGAACTTGATATAATTTCAAATACCGATGGAAAAACATTAAATCCTTTGGTTTTATCTTCAACGACCATGGCCTCTTTTCCCTTAGTGGAAACAGGAACAATATGCTTAACAGGTGTCGTGGTGGCAGTAGTTTTTACCTTCTTATAAAAAGGGAAATTCTGAGGACAGTTTAGGCTGAACTTAGGTGGCGGCTCTTGAACTTTCGAAGCCATAACTTTCATTAGGACAAATGGAGCCTTTTTGAGCAGGACTTCCAGTTCATCAAATCCAGCTCCAAACTTGATGGTGGGGGTGACATTGCGGGCATCACGGCTCATCGGCAGGTTGCACGAGAAAGTGAGCGTAGGGGACGCCATTGCAGCAGCTTCAAAAAGAAAGCTCTGGGGTTAGCTATTTGTCCAATACCTTGTAATTCTAGTGTGAGCACTAAAAATTAATAAAGGTCGATCTGTAAACTAGGCAAGTGTTTATTTTAGTTTTAGTTTGTGAAAAATATTTTTGAATTTAGTAAAAGTAACTTTGAAAATAGGGAAATTTTATTAATTATATAAAGAAGGTTCAACAATCAAGCACAACATGACACAATTTGATTTAATTTGCAAAATAGTAAACTAAACTCGAAAGGGAACAAAAAAAGTTTAGTACCCTGTGCGGGACCAACTTCACAACGCATATCGCCCGGACGAAACTATTCCACCAACACACCTATTGGGGGTCCGACTCCACACAAAGATTAAAAATCCTAATGAACTCCTGAAACTCTCTTTTTAAAGGTGGTTGAACAGACAATACTGAAGTTTGAAAGAGTTCACCGTACTTACCCAGTAAAAAAATTGGTAAAGTGTGTCAACGGAAGAAGGGTAATTTGGTCCATGAGGGACATGGACGCATTACCAATATATGAAGACAATATTCCCTGATTTAAATGGAGAGAGAAACAGTTTCTCCAATAGAGTC
>NEWO01000808.1:242365-256976 GCA_003013225.1 Phalaenopsis aphrodite
ATTATAGATTAACTAATGTTCTTTATAGCATCTCTAGTAAGGATAAAGAATACTATTGCTCCTATTTGGCACAACAAATTTAGTATACTTGAACAACTAAATTTCCATATTTATCACTTAATCATGATAAAGAGAAAGATCTTTTACTTATATTACCTTCATCTTGCAGGTATTTTAGTTAAGTTAATTAGTTGCTTGCTTTATTTTCAATTAAACAAAATTACAAAAAGAATCAAACTTTCACTCCTAGTTTAGAATCTTAAGTTTGAGTAAGAATATAAATTGCTAAGTATTTTGTCATCTAAAATTAATCCTTTCCGTGGGTTTGATATTCGAGACTTAATCAGAAATGTTTTATATTACTTGATAATGATATGTATACTTGCGTAGTATCCCATATTGAAATATTGTAACTGCATTCTTTTTTGTTTCATAGTGAAAAATTTAACTAGCCTTTGCTTTGGATCAAGTTTAATACAGATATTACAGAATAAGAACATATATTATGGAAATTAATTGCATATATCACATTTTACTTCTATATATACCGAAGAATCGACACCAAGTTCTTGGCGCCATTGCTGGGGAAGGAAGGAAAATAATTATTAGTAATTTGCAAAAATTTTCAAAAAGAAGTTTTTGGATAATGAAATTTTTAGTAAGTCTTATGTAAATTTTAAGATTTATTTTAGGAACAGTGTTGTCTTTATATAAAGTTTTTATTTGTGAGTTTTTATTTTTTGCTTTATTTTATTTTATTTTATTGTAATGTATGCGTAGTTCAGGTTCTGCAGCACTTGTGCCTTACAATTTTGAATTATGAAGAACTATTAGAAAAATTAAAAAATTAAAAATTACTAAAAAATTTCAAGAAATGGCAAATCAAAAAAATCAAAATGTTGAAGAGTTTAGACCATTAAGAGATTAAGCTAACTCTATGGTGGATGAACTTCATTGTATTATTTAAAAAACTATTATAGTGGCTAATTAATTTGAGCATAAACCTGCTATTATCCAAATGGTATCAAATAATCAATTTGGGGGAGCACCAACTGAAGATCCAAATTTACATCTTGCCAATTTTCCAAAATTGTGTGATATATTTAAATATGATGGTGTATCAGATGATGCTACAATACTTAGATTATTTTCTTTTTCTTTAAGGGATAAGGCTAATATACGGTTATATTTCTTATCACCTGGATCTATCAGAACTTGGAGTGATTTAGCACAGAAATTCCTTGCTAAATATTTTCCACCATCAAAGACTGCAAAGCTTAGAAAATATTACATATTTTATTCAGTTTGAAGGGGAATCTATTTATGAGGCATGAGAATGATTTAAAGAACTCTTCAGAAAGTGTCCACATCATGCTATACCATATTGGCTAATAATTTAAACATTTTGCAATAGATTAGTTGGATCTCTTAGATCTATTATCGATGTCGTTGCTGGTGGTTCATTGATGTCAAAACCATTTAATGACGTTTATGCTTTAATAAAAAAGATGGCTACCAATAATTTTCAATGGTCTTTGGAGAGGGTAAATTTTAAGAAAGTAGCTAACGTTCATGAAACTGATGCTTTTGCCATGTTAACAAATCAAGTTGCTACAATTTCAAGGAAGTTAGACCAAATTGGAATGATTTTTTTTCAACTAATTTACATGATTGAAGAGAATTCATTAGGCCAAATGGTAGATTATCAAGCTTCATTAGAAACTTTGAATGCCATAAATAACAAGCAGAATAACCCATATTCAAATTATTATAACCCAGATTGGAAGAACCATCCCAACTTTAATTGAAATAATACTATGGGTGGTAATAATCAACAATGGGGGAACAATCAAGTAAACCCATTGGGAAACTAGAACAATCAAGGGAATAATAAATATAGACCTACTTATCCTCCATGTTTTAACATTAATTCACAATTCAAGGAGAAGAAGCTGTCTATAGAAAAATCGGTGTTACAAAGGAGAAATCAGTTATAAAGTCAAGGAGCTACAATTAGCAATATTGAGAATCAACTTGGACAAATAGCAAATTCATTAAGTAATAGATTCAAAGGAACATTTCCTAATAATACAGAAATAAATCCAAAAGACTAGAATAAAGAACAAGTAAAAGCCGTTCAACTTAGAAGTGGAAGAGAATTGGAAGGTAGAGTTCAAGAGGAGACTGAAGTAGAGAGAGAAGAGATTGAAGAACCAAAAGAGGATGCTTCGAAAGGTTCAGAGAGACCTATTTCTCCATTAAATTTGATTTGGAAAGACCACCACCTCCATTTCCTTAGAAGCTTTGACAACAAAGGTTGGAAAAGCAATTTTCAAGATTTCTAGAAACTTTTAAGAAGCTTACAATTAACATTCAATTTGCTGAAGCCTTAGAATAAATGCCAAGCTATGTGAAGTTTATGAAAGGTATTCTTAACAGAAAAAGGAAGTTTGAAGATAATGAGGCTGTTGCACTTAGTGAGGAGTACAATGCTATAATTCAAAAGAAACTTCCAAAAAATCTTAAAGATCCTGGTAGCTTTACAATTCCATGTGCAATAGGAGACAGATTTTATGGGAAAGCTTTATGTGATTTAGGAGCAAGCTTCAACCTTATGTCATTATCAATATTTAAAAGATTGGGAATAGGAGGAATAACCCCTACTACTATAACTCTACAGTTAGCAGATAGATCAATAACTTATCCTAAAGGAGTTATAGAAGATGTCCTAGTGAAGGTGAATCAATTTATCTTTCCTGTTGATTTCATTATGCAAGATATGGAGGAAGATAAAGAGATACCTATCATTTTGGGGAAACCTTTCCTAGTCAATGGAAGAGCAATGATAAATGTATAGAAAAAAGAATTAACTATGTGGGACAATGATCAAACAGTTACATTTAATATTTTAAAATCAATGAAGTACCGTGCAAAAGATAAAGATGATGAATTTTATAGAATGGATGTGATAAGATACTTAAGTGAATGTCCTTTCAAAACAACTTATCAAGATAAATCTGAGAGGAAAGAGTTAGAACACGAGCAAGATGAGGAATTAGATCAACATGAAGATTTATAAATGGAAGATTCAAGTTATGTTTGAGAAAATTTTGAAGTTTGGGACACAACAGAAAAAAAAATACATCTTTTTGTCCATCGAATAAAAAACCACTTAAACTTGAGTTGAAGTTGCTTTCTGAACATTTGAAGTATGCCTTTTTAGGCAATTCCTCTACATTATCTATTATAAATTCCTCAAAATTAACTACTGAAGAAGAAGATAGTTTGATGAAAATTTTAAAGAATTATAAGAAAGCCTTTCGATGGGCAATTGTTGATATAAAAGGAATCAGTCCTTCAATTTGTATGTATAAAATTCATATGGAAGAGAACTGGAAACCCAGGGCTGATCCTCAAAGGTGAATGAATCCTGTTAGGAAAGAATTTGTTAAGAAAGAAATTTTAATGTGGTTAGATGTTGAAATCATCTACCCTATTTTAGATAATGCATGGGTTAGTCCAATTCACTATGTTCCTAAGAAAGGAGGAGTGAATGTGACTTTGAATGAACATAATGACTTAATAACAACAAGACAATTACAGGATGTCAAATATGCATTGATTATAGAAAAATAAATGTCGCCACAAGGAAAGATCATTTCCCAATACCATTTCTAGATCAGATGATGTATAGACTAGCTGGGCATAAATACTTTATTTTCTAGTTGGATATACTGGTTATCACTAAATACAAATGGCTTCTGAGCATCAAAAGGAAACAAATTTTACCATTCCTTATCGTATATTTGCTTTTAGAAGAATGCTTTTTGGTTTATGTAATGCACCTGCTACATTTTAACGATTTATGATGGCTATTTTTTGTGATTTAATTGAAAAATGAATTGAGGTTTTTATGGATGATTTTTTAGTGTTTGGAACTTAATTTGACTCATGTCTATAACATCTATCAAAAGTTCTTAAGTGCTATGAAGAAAAAAATTTAATCCTTAATTGAGAAAAATGTCAATTTATGGTAGCAGGAGGAATAGTTTTTGGACATCAAATTTTAGAAAACGATATAGAAGTAGACCCTGTAAAAATTCAAGTGATAACTAATTTACCTTACCAAAAAACTGTAAAGGAGAATAGGAGTTTTTTAGGACATGTTGGTTTCTATAGGCGATATACTAAGGACTTTTCAAATTTGCTAAGCCTCTCTGCCATTTACTTGAAAAATATATAATTTTTAATTTTAATGATGAGTGCCTAAAAGCTTTTGAATTATTAAAAGAAAGATTAGTCACTGCACAAATTATTATTGCACCAGACTGGAAAAAATATTTTGAATTAATGTGTGATGATAGTGATTATGCTATTGGAGTTGTTTTAGGATAAAAGCATGATAAGATTTTCAAAGTTCTCTACTATGCTAGCAGAACTCTTAATTAAGCTCAATTTAATTATACAATAATTGAGAAAGAGTTATTAGCTATAGTATATGCTTTTGATAAATTTAGATCATACTTGATTGGAACTAAATGTATTGTGCATACAGACCATGATACTATTAAATATTTAATGAAAAAGAAGGATGGAAAACCTAGATTGCTACGATGGATTCTTCTTTTGCAAGAATTTGACTTTGAAATAATAGATAGGAAGGGAGCTGAGAATCAAATTGTTGATCATCTGTCCAGACTTGAATTAGAAAAACCAATCTATTTTTAAAAAGAGATTAATGAACATTTTCTAGACAAAAAATTATTCAATATTTATGACTTGTGTGTTCCATGGTATGCAGACATTGTGAACTTCATTGTTAGTGAAATTATACCCTATGGAATGATATAAGAACAGAAGAGGAAATTTTTATCTGAAGCAAAGACTTATTTTTGGGATGACCCATTTTTATGTAAACAAGGAAATGATCTTATTATTCAAAGATGTGTTCCTTTAGAAGAAACTTATGAAGTTATACAAAAATGTCATAATTCTAATTTTAGAGGACATTTTGGTGTTGATATAACAACATACAAAAGTTTACAATCTGGATTTTATTCACCTACAATCTTTAGTGATGTTAATGCTTATGTTAAAACTTGTGATTGATGTCAACAAGTAGGCAATTTTTCTAGGAGGAATGAGATGCTCCTCAATTATGTGTTAGAAGTTGAGAAATTTAATGTTTGGGAATTAGATTTCATGGGATCATTTATACCATCTTTTGAAAATTTATATATATTGTTAGTAGTAGATTATGTATCCATATGGATAAAAGTTATTACTTTACCTTGATGTGATGCTCAAAGTGTTGCAAAGTTTTTAAGAACAAATATATTTTGTATATTTAAGATGCCAAGAGTGATCATAACTGATGGGAGAAGTCATTTCAGAAATGCAATAATTGAGAAATTAGTAAGGAAATATCATATTAATCATAGAATTGCTACTGCTTATCATTCTCAGACAAGTAGTTTGGCTGAATTATCCAATCGTGAAATTAAAATAATATTGGAAAAATTTATAAATCCAACTAAACGAGATTGGTCAGCTAAACTTGACTATAATTTGTGGGCTTATAGGACTGCAAAAAGAACTTCTACAGGAATGTCCCCATATAGGCTAATATTTGGGAAAGTGTGTATCAATTACCAGTTGAAATTTAGCATAAAACATATTTGGAGATTAAAGAATTTAATTAGAATTTAAAAGATGCTAGTGAGAAGAGATTATTTCAATTAAATGAGCTTGAAGAGATAAGGAATGAATCTTATGAAAGTGCTAAGATTTATAAAGAAAAGATGAAGATGTGGCATGGTCAAAGGATTCTGACATAGAAGTTTCAGCAAGGGTAACAATTTTTGCTCTATAATGCAAGGTTAAGATTATTTCTAAGCAAACTTAAGTCTAGGTGGATGGACCCATTTGTTGTGATGAAAGTTTATCCTTATGGAGCTATGAATATTAAAGATCCTAAGACTAATAAAATATTCAAAGTGAATGGTCACAGGATGAAGCCCTACTTTTTAGGTGACCAACTTAAATTAAATGATTTTCTAATGTAGGTTCAACTAGAAAAAGCATTTGTTACGTTGGGCTGATGACGTAAAAATAACCACTCTGTGGGAGGCACCCCATAGTTATCTGTGTATTTGTTTTTAGTGTTATGCTGTTGTGTGTGATTTATAAAATTATGGTAGTATTTTGATTATATATTAAGTTAGTGAAAATTTTAAGGCCATAAAAGATGGCTTAGATATGTAGAACGAAAGTTTGGACGTTAAGTTGACCTGTGCTAAATTGAACACTGGCGCTTAAGTACCAAGTCCCGACACTTAAGCGTGACAGTTAAAAAACAAGTGCGAATTTTGGTTTCTATAAGTTCCAATTGCAAATTGGTTGGGTTGAACGTGTAAGAGCAGTTCTAAGATGTGCCTAGGAGTTTTAGGAAGGATTTAGAGCCTATAAATAAAGGTTGTATGAGGAGAAATTTCATCACACCTTCATTTTACCCTATATTCTAAGTGAAAAAGTGAGAATTGTGAAAAATGTCTCCTTGAGAAAGTGATTTGAAGAAGGAGGAAGTAATTAGAAAGAAGTTTATTAGTGAGAGTGCACAAGAGATTTGAATAACAGTTTTCTAGTCGTTAGTATTGAAGGAATAACGAAAAAGAACACTAAAATTGAGGCTAACGTGGCTTCAATTGAAGCAAAAGTGATGGAAGTTAATGCACATCTGGATCATATGGGATGGCAACTAAAGATGCAGTTTAGTCATACCAGTTTTATCGAAGAAGCAGACAAGGCCATGTATATGAAGAACAAGTGGATTGAAGAAGATTCAACCAGAGTTACTAATCATCGTCTGTTATTTCAGATATACATCCCAAATGTTGAATGAGAGACTAAAAATAGGTCATAATTTGTTCCATCGATTAGAGAATTGAATTAAGTTCATGATTTAGTGCTTATGTTTAGTGTTTGTGTGTTTAATGTTGTTTGTTAATGTTAATAGTGTTTTAAATTGTTTTTATGTGTTAAGTTTGTTTAAAGTCTATGTTAGGAATTTTCCCTTCCAAGACTATTTGGATTGAGAATTTATGTTTTTAAAAATGTTTGTAATCGTTTGTGAATGAATATAAGTGTTTTGTTTTTGAAAAATTTTGTGTATTTATTGGTGAATCGAATTAGCTTAAATTGGTGAAATTTTGAGTTAGAAGAAAGTAAGAGGGAAGAAAATAGTATATAGAATGTTCTTGAGACCATAGAGGGTTGTTTAACTTAGGATAAAGTGTATTTATCTTAAATGGAAAAAATTAAAAATTGTGCACTGGCGCCTAAGCGTTAAATCATGCGCTTAAGCATTGACTAAACCAATAGACTAGCGCCTAAGCGCCAAACCATTCGTGCTTAAGCGACAGTTCATTAAAACCAGTTCGCGAATGGTTTTAAGTGAATTTTGGGTCAAAAAATCTCCATTTTTTTCCCAACTTCATCTTTAACCTTCAGTTTTTTGTAATTTCTAGGCTAGGGCATCACCTATTTTGAAGATTTCTTTGTGAACTCAAGCCAAATCTGTTAGATTTGATCTTCTTGAGGTAAGAGCTTCACTTCTATGCAAAAGTTTGTGATTTTCTCCATGTATTTTGAGCGCATTCATGATCTAACTGAAAATCACTATTATGGCAAAAATTTGGAAAAATTGATGGGAATTGCATAGATTTGGCACTAGATGGTTCTATTTGCAGTATTTGTTTATTTGGTAATTCATCATTAAGTGGGGCCAGTTGGAAGTGGTGTGCTGCAAGGAAATTTGCTAATATTTGTCCCTTGATAGCGCGGAGGGGAACACAAGTTATATCAAATTGCAATATAATCATTGAACATCCTGCTAAACGTCCGGAGAGTGTTGGTCGGGTCATCAAATATTATTATGGAGTAACTTTCAAAATTAAGGTAATCTTATGAGAAAGCATGTAATGCCTAAGCTTTTGGGCGGCAAAAATTAAAACTAAACAATGCTTCTCAATGGGCAGATACTTTACCTCAATTGGTAGTAAACGAAGACTCAAGTAGTAGAGTGCATTTTCCTTAGTCTCATCATTGACCTGGGCTAACAGGGCTCCGAGAGAGTCATCCAAGGCCGCGGTGTAAAGTATCAACGGTTTTCCCGGGATAGGGGCTGCCAAAACAGGGGGTGTCATTAAATATCGCTTATGTCCTCAAAGGCTCACTGACATTTCTCTTACCAAACAAATTTGGCATCCTTTTTAATTAATGTTGAGAAGCACTGACACTTACCTGAGATATTAGAAATAAAACATCTCAGATATGCTAATTTTCCTTGAAAGAAATGTATTTGTTTCAAGGTTTTAGGAGGAGGCATTTCTAAGATAGCTTTAATCTTATCCGGGTCGATCTCGATTCCCCGATGATGAATAATGAATCCTAGAAATTTCCCATAGGTGATGTTGAAGGCACACTTTAAGGGATTCATCTTGAGATTATATTATAGTAATCGTTCAAACACGATCCTCAAATCGTACAAATGATTTATTTTTTGTTTGCTCTTGATGAACAAATCATTCACATAACATTTCACTTTGTTATGAATGAGATCATAAAAAATCTGCATCAAAGCTTGTTGGTATGTTACTATAGCGTTCTTTAACCTGTGACATCATCGTATAGCAGAAAATCCCAATCGGTGTTCTGAAAGCTGTAAGTGTTGCATCCTCTGAGGCCATCTTGATTTGGTTATCTCCTGATGATCCATCCATGAAGGATAAAATCTCATGTGTTGATGTGATGTCCACCATCAATTCTGGTATTGGTAATGGGAACTCGTCCTTTGAACATGCTTTGCTTAAATCCCTGAGGTCGACACAAACATAGATCTGTCCACTTTTCTTCTTAACTTGTACAATATTGACTAACCATATGGGGTATTGCTCCTATATTACAAAGTTAGCATCTATTAATTTCTTCACCTCAGAAATGACTTGTTGCTCTATCTCGAGGCGCATTCTTCTAGGAGCCTTTTTTACTGGGGTCATATCTTTGTCCACCCCGAGCTTATGAACTACAACTTTCGCTGACAGCCCTGGCCTTTCATCATAACTCCAAGTGAAGGAATCTTTAAATTTTGACAATAACTTTATCAATTTTGTGGATTCTTCCTCATTGAGTAAGGAACTTATGAAGGTAAGTCAGGGCTGCTCCTCAGTCCCGAGGATGATTTCTTTTAATTCATCCACTATTGACTTAATTTCTTCTTCAAATTCTGGTGGAGCATCATCTATTATTTGATCTTAAGAGCCATTCTCTACATCAAGGCAATCCTCTTCCAATCTGCTAGTAACAATCATGCAAAATTTTGAGTTATCGATTGGTCCTACAGTACCAAATCTGATACCTTCTTTTGAGTTAGGGTTCAAATTTTAACATTCCAAAATTTCTTAAAAAGTTGTAGCTTATCTTTCGGCATTTGCTTTGGCAAATATTGCTGTTGAATTAACTTTTGCAAACAAGGAGAAAAGTAATTAAAAAGTAATTCCATTAATTCATTAGAATCCTCTTCTAAATTTAAATGATTTTCAGACTCAGTAGAAGGGGAAGCACGATAAAATTTGATCAGCTTTGAACCAATGGTACGGACTTCCTTGAACTCTAAACTCTTAACCTTTTTAGGTTGGATTGGAGTAAGGGTCATGACATTCACATAGTGGTTGATCAGATTATACATCGACTTATATTCCTCTTTTTCCACATCTTCAAAGCAAATCTCATGCTGAGGTTTCTTCTATTTTATCATCATCATTTCCTCTTCGGTGCTTTCTTCATCATCAATGTTGATGGTCAACTTAGTCCATCCAGTAAGCATATTGGCTTTTCCTCATCCACGTCCCGGCGTCGATGATATGGAATTTAGCAATTGTTACTAATTCTCCAACTTTCATAAGCAGTGTAAATCGATCCAAAGGCTCTTTCCCTCATTTAATTAAGTCCTCTTAACATCATTTTATCAATTGTAAGCTCTTGAGCTTTAATATCCAAATATGCTGGCATCCGTAGACTCATTAATTTAAGTGATGCTCCAAGATCTACCAAAACTCTGGACAATACAAATCTGCCGATATTAACAAAGATGTAGAGTGGTCGGTTGTGGTCGGCGGTACCATGTAGCAAGTCTTCATTTGTGAAACTTATCAAAGGCTATTCCTTTAATGAACAAACTTCCTCCAAGGATGTGTTAGCTAACTGAGCTAAGCAAAGCTCTGGGTCAAGCAAGGTTGAAACTGGAGACTCTCTCATTTCCTTTGACAGAATCAAAGCATCATAGATTCTTAGTTTGGTCGATAACCTCTTAAGATGAGCTAGCACGTTATAATCTACTTTATATAATCCTTTGATCTTTACTTGGCTATGTGATTCTTCCACTGTTGGAGGTGGAGGTAGCTCTTCCCGAGTTACTATTTATTTTCCTTTATCCACTGGAGCTGACCTCGAGGGTAACACTTTCCCTCTCCTTAGATTTATCACTGTGATTTCTTCTTCCTGAGATGTAGGCAAAATTTTTGGTGTCTCTTCTTCTTCATCAGAGGATCCAAGTTAAAGGTGAGTGGTGTGCCATGATGCTCGAGGACTGGCTCCTCACTCCCCAAATCCGAGACAACTAACTTAATAGAGGTAGCCCCTATTCTACCCATGGCGCTATCAGTCTTTGTAGTAGCATTCTTCTCTTTCTCTTTAGGTTGTAGTGGTTTCTCTGGCAAAATTTTCATCTCTGGATGAGCAGGCTGTAGAATCTGAACAGCTGCCTGATATGATGTAGTTTGGATCTGATTCAGTATCTTCTTGGACGATTTACTCCAAACTGTACTCCATCCATCTTTTTCTGAATACAGCTTTATCAGAGCAATTGGCTTGGCTGAAGTCATATTTATAGAACCTTTTCCAGGTTCTTTTAAATATTCTTTTAGGATTGTTATATTCCTTTCCTTAAGATTTTTCTTGAGCTAATCCTTGAAAATGAAACATTCCTCTATAATATGTTTAAGCATCTTGTGGTTTGACCATCTATTTAAATTATTTTTTTGGTTTGACACTCGATGAAGAATCCTTTTTCTGCTGATCATCTTTGTTAGCCAAGAAAACTTCTCTCTTTTCATCAGTGATATGTACAATCTCTGGCGGATTGACTTCTAGAGAAGCTAACTGGTGTGCTTGGGACTGTCCATGAACTGTAGCCATGGCAGCCATGGAAGTGGCCATCTCTTCCATCCGTTTCTCCATTTGACTGATTTGCTCATCCCTTAGTTAAACAGCCCTATGCAGATCATCTACGGCGTTCCCTTCAACATCAGGTTGGGTGTCACGCGCAGATGCAACGGCTCTCATTTTGATGACATGAATATCCATGGAGTCTTCATCGAGATAGTCATTAAAGTCAAAATCTTCAACATCATCATCAGCGAAAACCCCATGTTCTCAGGCTAACTCACAAAACTCGATTCTGATCTTCTCAACCTTCTCTTAGATTATTGATTCTTGTATCATCTTAAGATCTGGAGGACTATGCTGAACATCTTCCACTTGTTCATCCAACTTAGTAGCAATAGCTGCGACAATGTCGGATATTTCAGACCCTTACTTCATTCCATGATCCTGTCCTACGGGTTCACTGAATCATATTGGTATGGCAACCTTAGGTACCGATACACCAAAATAATATACTGTTTTAAGTACTTATTTTTTGTGATATTACATTTTAAAGAAGGGTATTTTTGTGTTTTTGTTGTAGGTATATCACTTTTAGGCATTTGGAGCAAAAGTGGTAAAAAGGACAAATTTTGGAGCCAAAACAGCAAATTTTGGGATTCTAGCGCATTATGTGCCAAAATCCAGAGAACTGGTGCATGATGCGCCAGATTGGCGCATGATCCGCCAGATTGGCGCATGATGCGCCAGATTGGCGCATGATGCGCCAGGGATGATTTTTTCAAATTAAGGCTGCTCGAGACAAATTTTACATGAATTTTCAAAGGGCCAGTTGTTCTACACACCTCTTGGAGTAATTCAACACATCTAAAAACTTTGGAAGGTTTTTTTTTATGAAGGGATATGACTCTTGGATCAAATGACACATCTTTTGAATTCAAAAGAGTTAACTTTTGGAGGGAACTTTAAAGCGAATTTTGAATACTTTTCAAAATGAGGCAGCCCAAAATAAAAGAAGAAGACTTGAAGAGTTAAAAGGGGGTTGGCATGAGAGAGAAGAAAAGGAGGCGTGAGTTAGAGATAAAGAGAGAAGAGGAGATTTTCTTCTAGGGTTGTAAAATGAGACGGAAGGTGAGAGATTTCTTCTTCATTACACTTCTAAGAGAGAATTGGGAGTGATTGTAAAGAGAAAAAGGCTTGGAGTGAACTTCTAGGGATTTGCTTGGAAAGGATTGTAAGATAAGTTGTATATTTATTTCTTTTATTTTGTAAACTTGTTTTTATATATGAAATTTGTGTTTTGTTGTATCCTTCTCATGAATTCTGAGTAGTCTTATTTATCATTCTCCCTACTTTGAGATATGGTTTTGTGAAGAATAGATTTGTTTTTCATGGTTTTAAAAGATAATAATTTGTGATGATTTGAACTCCGATCTTCATTTACTTTTCGATCTGGCCAATTAAAATGTTAAAACTTGTTGAGAGACATGTTCTTAAATGAGATATGATTTCAACAACATATGGATAATCACATTTGATTTCATGGGGAAGTATGTCATCCATGGGATTGGGTGCAAATAAATATAGAAATATACTTTGTTGGATGCAAAATTGGAGATTTTAAGGTGACAGATTAAAATCCTCAATTTGGTCTTGTTGATTGGAAACTAATGCAAGTTAGCCCTTAGGGGAGGGAATAGTGAGAGCTCTGGAGTGACAAACAGTATCCTCCTAGCCTAACCACGGAATTAGTGACCAAACTCTATATTAGTTAATGTTCTTTATATCACTCAGAAGAGGATAAAGAATAGGATTTCTCCTATTTGGAACAAAAAAGTTTATATATAAATTTTCAAATGATTTCAATTTCTTCACAATCCTTATACTCAATGTAAAGGGGAAGGATGCTTTCTTAAATTTGAACTTTCCGTCACAACAAAAACTTTGTTTAATTTTCGTAATTTTACTTTTGAAAGTTTAGTATTTAGTCTAGTTTAACTTCTGTAGTCTTACATCTACATTTTAATTAGCATTAACTTGAGTAGTTAATTTTCAAACTTTGCACTTTACTTTTACTTTTGTTTTTATTTTGTTATAAAATAATTTTTATAAAATAAAGAGAAACACTCAGAATTCATGAAGAAAACACTACCACACTTAAGTTTAAAAGTAGAAATCATGTAAACACACAAGAAGTCTAATCTAAAACTAAATGTAGTCATAAAGATAAAAACTTATCTCAAATCCTCTCCACCAAAATCTTGAAGTTCCTTTGAATCTCTTCTCTTACTTTCTCTTACAATACTCTATAATCACACACTACAACTTCTCTCCTTCTCTCTAAAAGTATCCTAATTAATCTAAAGAAGCCTCAAAGAGAGGGGGCCGCGGTGGCATCTAGAGAGGGGGTTAGGGGCTCTTCTTCAATTTGATCCAAGTCCTCTTTTATTATTTCTAAAAGGTTCTTTGGTGTCTCTTCAAAATGTGTCCACATTCAATGAATCTTCCAAGACTTGCCTCCTTTCAAAAGCCATTTGAATTTATTTTCGTGTCATTAACCATATCCCACATTTTCACCAAGAGTTGCTTCAAACATCCCTTCAAAAATTCATCCAAATTCATTGAATCACCAAGTAACTACCTCTGGAACTTAAGCGCGAGGTATGTGGTGCTTAGAAGTGACCCTCTCGAATTTTTTTACGCTTAAGAGCCATTTCTTAGCACTTAGGCGCCACCGTTTTTTTGCACATTTTCTTTAATTTTGCTCCAAATTTGATCTTTTTTCACTCCTTTCACCACTTTTAATCCATTTAGCTGTACCTGAAAGAAAAACACACAAATACCTTCTATTAAAACGTAATATCCTCAAAAATAGGTATAAAATGTTTACATAAATGCTATATATTTTAAGTGTATCAAAATCCCCCAAACTTAAAATGTTACTTGTCCTCGAGTGACACTCCAAACTTTCAAAACAAAAATAAGTAGATTATATAATTGAGTTCTTTAGGATATTCTAAAATTTTGATCTAGAAATATAGTAGTCCAATTTAGAAAAAAATTTTGTGCATGAGGCTAACTTAGAGTTTAGAAATCTTTAATGTAAAGAAGCTTGAAAATATGAGATCATATCTAGTTCAGAAATAATTGTAAATTCTCCAAATATAAAGTTTATGCATTCTATCTACTACACTTAAAAATTTTTGTTAACAAATATTATACTTACTATATAATATCATTAAGCTTAAGAGTTTCTTAAGTCTTATACTTTAAAAAGATCAGATGTGGAACCAATTTTTGATTAGACACTAATCCTCAAGCTTCTCCTCCCTTTTTCAACTTTACTTTTTTTTTCTTTTTCTTTTTCTTTTTCTTTTTCCTTCTTTTTTTC
>NEWO01000808.1:265619-276326 GCA_003013225.1 Phalaenopsis aphrodite
AGGTAATTTTAGGTGTGTCACATCACACATGAATTCAAAAGGTTTTTCTCAATCTGGTGAAACAATAATTGGTGCAGTGACTAATTTTTCTTTTAATAGCTTAAAATCTTTTATACACTCCTTATCAAAATTAAAAATTACATCTTTTTCAAGCAAATGACATAGAGGCTTAGCAATTTTTGAAAAGTCATTAATATATCACCTGTAGAATCCAGCATGCCCTAAAAAACTCCTAATTTTCCTCACATTTATTGGGTGAGGTAAGTTAGCGATCACTTGAATTTTTGCAGGGTATACTTTCTTACCATTTCCTGATATATGATGTCTTAAAACAATTCCGCCTGCTACCATAAATTTATTTTTTTCCTAATTAAGGACTAAATTTGTTTCTTCACAAAGCTTAAGAACTACTGATAAATTTTCTAAACATGATTCAAATGAAGTTCCAAACACTGAAAATCATCCATAAAAACTTCAATTCCTTTTTCAATTAAATCACAAAATATATTTATCATGCATCTTTAAAATGTAACAGAGGCATTATATAAACCAAAGGGCATTCCTCTAAAAATAAATGTACCATAAGGATTGGTAAATGTTATTTTCTCTTGATCCTCAAGAGCTATTTGTATTTGGTGATAACCAGTATATCCATCCAGAAAATAAAAGTATTTATGCTCAGCTATTTTATCCAACATTTGATCTAGAAAGGGTAGTGGAAAATGGTCTTTCGTAGTGAATAATTTTCTCTAATCAATACATATTTGCCACCCTGTGACTTGACTTGTTGGTATTAACTCATTATGTTCATTCATAGTCACAGCCACTCTTCCTTTCTTAAGAACACATTGAATTGGACTAACCCCTGCACTATCTAAAATAGGGTAGATAATTCCAGTATCTAACCACTTTAAAATTTCTTTCTTAACAACTTCCTTCTTAACAAGATTCAATCTCCTTTGAGGATCAGCCCTAAGTTTACAGTTCTCTTCCATATGAATTCTTTGCTTACAAATTGAAGGACTAATTCCTTTAATATCAGCAATTATTCATCCAAAGTCTTTCTTATAATTCTTTAAAGTTTTCATTAAACTCTCTTCTTCTTCTATAGTTAAATTTGAGGAAATTATAATCGGCAATGTTGAGGAATCACCTAAAAAGGTACATTTTAAATGTTCAGGAAGTAACTTCAACTCAAGTTCAGGAAGTTTTTCAATTAATGAACAAAAAGATTTATCTTTTTCTATCGTGTCAAAAACTTTAATACTTTCTCGAACATAATTTGAATCTTCCTTATAAAAATCTTCAAATTGCTCTAATTCCTCTTCTTGCTCGTGTTCCAACTTTTTTATTTCAAATTTCTCATCATAAGTTGTTTTGAAATGACATTCACTCTGATATCTTATTACATCAATTATGTAACATTAATCATCTTTACCTTTTGCAGGATACTTCATTGATGAATATTAAAAGTAATTGTTTCATCATTAATGGGCATAGTTAATTCCCCTTTTTACACATCTGTCGTTGTTCTTTCTGTAGCTAGGAAAGGTCTTCCCAAAATGATAGGTATCTCCTTATCTTCCTCCATATCTAGCATAATAAAATCATTAGGAAAGTTAAATCGATTCACTTTCACTTAAACATCTTCTATAACTCCTTTAGGATATGTAATTGAACAATCTACTAACTACAAAGTTATAGTAGTAGGGTATATTTCTCTTAATCCTAATCTTTTAAATATTGGTAATGGCATAAGGTTAATGCTTGCACCTAAATCACATATAGCTTTCTCATAAAATTTCTCTCTTTGCTCCTGAAATTGTGAAGCTACCAGGATCTTTAAGCTTTTCAAGAAGCTTATCCTGAATTATAGCATTGTACTCCTCACTAAGTGCAATAGTCTCATTATCTTCAAACTTCTTTTTTTTGTTAAGAATATCCTTCATAAACTTCACATAGCTTGGTATTTGTTCTAAGACTTCAACAAACAAAATATTAATCGTAAGCTTTTTAAGGGTTTTTATAAATTTTGAAAATTATTTATCTAACTTTTGTTGATGAAGTCTCTGAGAAAATGAAGGTGGTGGTTTTTCCAAGTTAATTTTAAGTGGAGAAATAGTTCTCTCTAAACCCTTTGGAGCGTCCTCTTTAGTCTCTTCAATTTCTTCTCTCTCTACTTCAATCTCTTTTTGAACTCTACCTTGCAGCTCTCTTTCGCTTCTAAGTTGAACAATTTTTACTTGCTCTTTATTCTGGTCAATTTTAAATAGAATAACCCATATTCAAATTATTATAACCCAGTTTGGAAGAACCATCCCAACTTTAATTGAAATAATACTACGGGTGATAATAATCAGCAATGGGGGAACAATCAAGTAAACCCATTGGGAAACTAGAACAATCAAGGGAATAGTAAATATAGACCTACTTATCCTCCATGTTTTAACATTAATTCAGAATTCAAGAAGAAGAAGCTGTCTATAGAAAAATCAGTGTTACAAAGGAGAAATCAGTCATAAAGTCAAGGAGCTACAATTAGCAATTTTGAGAATCAACTTGGACAAATAACAAATTCATTAAGTAATAGATTCAAAGGAACATTTTCTAATAATACAGAAATAAATCTAAAAGACTAGAATAATAAGCAAGTAAAAGTCGTTCAACTTAGAAGTGGAAGAGAATTGGAAGGTAGAGTTCAAAAGGAGACTGAAGTAGAGAGAGAAGAGATTGAAGAACCAAAAGAGGATGCTTCGAAAGGTTCAGAGAGACCTAATTCTCCATTAAAGTTGATTTGGAAAGACCACCACCTCCATTTCCTCAGAAGCTTTGACAACAAAGGTTGGATAAGCAATTTTCAAGATTTCTAGAAACTTTTAAGAAGCTTACAATTAACATTCCATTTACTGAAGCCTTTGAATAAATGCCAAGCTATGTGAAGTTTATGAAGGATATTCTTAACAGAAAAAGGAAGTTTGAAGATAATGAGACTGTTGCACTTAGTGAGGAGTACAATGTTATAATTCAAAAGAAACTTCCAGAAAAGCTTAAAGATCCTGGTAGCTTTACAATTTCAAGTGCAATAGGAGACAGATTTTAAGGGAAAGCTTTATGTGATTTAGGAGCAAGCTTCAATCTTATGTCATTATCAATATTTAAAATATTGGGATTAGGAGAAATAACCCCTACTACTATAACTCTGCAGTTAGCAGATAGATGAATAACTTATCCTAAAGGAGTTATAGAAGTTGTCCTAGTGAAAGTGAATCAATTTATCTTTCCTGTTGATTTCATTATGCTAGATATGGAGGAAGATAAAGAGATACCTATCATTTTGGGGAGACCTTTCCTAGTCAATGGAAGAGCAATGATAGATGTACAGAAAAAGAATTAACTATGTGGGTCAATGATCAAACAGTTACATATAATATTTTCAAATCAATGAAGTACCCTGCAAAAGGTAAAGATGATGAATTTTATAGAATGGATGTGATAAGATATTTAAGTGAATGTCCTTTCAAAACAGCTTTTGAAGATAAATCTGATAGGAAAGAGTTGAAACACGAGCAAGAAGAGGAATTAGATCAACATGAAGATTTATATATGGAAGATTCAAGTTATGTTCGAGAAAATTTTGAAGTTTTGGACACAACAGAAAAAAAGATACATCTTTTTATCCATCGATTGAAAAACCCCTTGAACTTGAGTTGAAGTTGCTTCCTGAACATTTGAAGTATGCCTTTTTAGGCAATTCCTCTACATTATCTATTATGAATTCCTCAAAATTAACTACTGAAGAAGAAGATAGTTTGATGAAAATTTTAAAGAATTATAAGAAAGCCCTTAGATGGACAATTGTTGATATAAAAGGAATCAGTCCTTCAATTTGTATGTATAAAATTCATATGGAAGAGAACTGGAAACCCATGGCTGATCCTCAAAGGTCATTGAATCCTGTTAGTAAAGAAGTTGTTAAGAAATAAATTTTAAAGGGGTTAGATGCTGAAATTATCTACCCTATTTTAGATAATGCATGAGTTAGTCCAATTCACTACGTTCCTAAGAAAGGAGGAGTGACTGTGACTTTGAATGAACATAATGACTTAAAAATAACAAGACAAGTTACAGATGTCAAATTTGCATTGATTATAGAAAAATAAATCTCGCCACAAGGAAAGATCATTTCCCAATACCATTTCTAGATCAGATGATGTATAGACTAGCTGGGCATAAATACTTTTATTTTCTAGTTGGATATACTGGTTATCACTAAATACAAATATCTCCTGAGCATCAAAAGGAAACAAAGTTCATCATTCCTTATGGTATATTTGCTTTTAGAAGAATGCCCTTTGGTTTATGTAATGCACCTGCTACATTTTAAAGATTTATGAAGGCTATTTTTTGTGATTTAATTAAAAAATGAATTGAGGTTTTTATGGATGATTTTTTAGTGTTTGGAACTTCATTTGACTCATGTATATAACATCTATCAAAAGTTCTTAAGCGCTATGAAGAATCAAATTTAATCCTTAATTGAGAAAAATGTTAATTTATGGTAGCAGGAGGAATAGTTTTTGGACATCAAATTTTAGAAAATGATATGGAAGTAGACCCTGTAAAAATTCAAGTGATCACTAATTTACCTTACCAAAAAACTTTAAAGGAAAATAGGAGCTTTTTAGGACACATTGGTTTTTATATGCGATATACTAAAGACTTTTCAAAATTTGCTAAGCCTATGTGTCATTTACTTGAAAAAGATATAATTTTTTGCTTTTGATGATGAGTGCCTAAAAGCTTTTGAATTATTAAAAGAAAAATTAGTCACTACACAAATTATTATTGCACCAGACTGGAAAAAATATTTTGAATTAATGTGTGATGATAGTGATTATGTTATTAGAGTTGTTTTAGGATAAAAGCATGATAAAATTTTCAAAGTTCTCTACTATTTTAGCAGAACTCTTAATGAAGCTCAATTTAATTATACAATAATTGAGAAAGAGTTATTAGCTATAGTTTATGCTTTTGATAAATTTAGATCATACTTGATCGGAACTAAATGTATTGTGCATACATACCATGATACTATTAAATATTTAATGAAAAAGAAGGATGGAAAACCTATATTGCTACGATGGATTCTTCTTTTGCAAGAATTTGACTTTGAAATAATAGATAGGAAGGGAGCTGAGAATCAAATTATTGATCATCTGTCCAAACTTGAATTAGAAAAACCAATCTATTTTTAAAAAGAGATTAATGAACATTTTCTAGATGAAAAATTTTTCAATATTAATGAGTTGAGTGTTCCATGGTATGCAGACATTGTGAACTTCATTGTTAGTGAAATTATACCCTATGAAATGACATAACAACAGAAGAGAAAATTTTTATCTGAAGCTAAGACTTATTTTTGGGATGACCCATTTTTATATAAATGAGGAAAGGATCTTATTATTCAAAGATGGGTTCCTTTGGAAGAAACTTATGAAGTTATCCAAAAATGTCATAATTCTAATTTTAGAGGACATTTTGGTGTTGATAAAACAACATACAAAATTTTACAATCTGGATTTTATTGGCCTACAATCTTTAGTGACGTTAATGCTTATATTAAAACTTGTGATCGATGTTAACGAGTAGGCAATTTTTCTAGGAGGAATGAGATGCTCCTCAATTATGTGTTAGAAGTTGAGAAATTTAATGTTTGGGGACTAGATTTCATGGGATCATTTATACCATCTTTCGAAAATTTATATATATTGTTAGTAGTAGATTATGTATCCATATGAATAGAAGTTATTG
This sequence comes from Phalaenopsis aphrodite, assembly GCA_003013225.1. Taxonomy (NCBI): domain Eukaryota; kingdom Viridiplantae; phylum Streptophyta; class Magnoliopsida; order Asparagales; family Orchidaceae; genus Phalaenopsis; species Phalaenopsis aphrodite. The sequence goes on from NEWO01000808.1 coordinate 271,431, forward strand.
TTTTACCTTGATGTGATGCTCAAAATGTTGCAAAGTTTTTAGGAATGGATATATTTTGTATATTTGAGATGTGAAGAGTGATCATAACTGATGGGAGAAGTCATTTCAGAAATGCAATAATGGAGAAATTAGTAAGGAAATGTCATATTAACCATAGAATTGCTACTGCTTATCATTCTCAGACAAGTAGTTTGGTTGAATTATCCAATTGTGAAATTAAAATAATATTGGAAAAATCTATAAATCCAACTAAAAGGGATTGGTCAGCTAAACTTGACTATGCTTTGTGGGCTTATAGGACTGCATACAAAACTCCTACAGGAATGTCCTCATATAGGCTAATGTTTGGGAAAGTGTATCACTTACCAGAGGAAATTTAGCATAAAATATATTTGGAGAACAAATAATTTAATTATAATTTAAAAGATGCTGGTGAGAAGAGATTATTGCAATTAAAGGAGCTTGAGGAGATAAGGAATGAATCTTATGAAAGTGCTAAGATTTATAAAGAAAAGATGAAAATGTGGCATGGTCAAAGGATTCTGACTAAAAATTTTCAGCAAGGGTAACAAGTTTTGCTTTATAATGCAAGGTTAAGATTATTTCTAAGCAAACTTAAGTCTAGGTGGATGTACCCATTTGTTGTGAGGAAATTTTATCCTTATGTAGCTATGAATATTAAAGATCCTAATACTAATAAAATATTCAAAGTGAATGGTCACAGAATGAAACCCTACTTTTTAGGTGACCAACTTAAATTAAATGATTTTCTTATGTGGGTTCAACCAGAATAAGCACTGGTTACGTTGGGCTGATGTCGTAAAAATAACCACTCTGTGGGAGGCACCCCATAGTTATTTGTGTATTTGTTTTTATTGTTATGTTATTGTTTGTGACTTAGAAAATTATGGTAGTATTTTGATTATATATTAAGTTAGTGATAATTTTAAGACCATAAAAGATGGCTTAGACATGTAGAACGAAAGTTTGGACGTTAAGTTGATCTGTGCTAAATTGAACACTGGCGCTTAAGCACCAAGACACGACACTTAAGCGTGACAGTTAAAAAACTTGTGCGAATTTTGGTTTATAGACATTCTAATTGCAAATTGGTTGGGTTGAACGTGTAAGAGCAGTTCTAAGATGTGCCTAGGAGTTTTAGGAAGGATTTAGAGCCTATAAATAAAGGGTGTATGAGAAGAAATTTCATCACACCTTCTTTTTACCCTATATTCTAAGTGAAAAAGTGAGAATTGTGAAAAATGTCTCCTTGGGAAAGTGATTTGAAGAAGAAGGAAGTAATTAGAAAGAAGTTTATTAGTTAGAGTGCGCAAGATATTTGAATAACAGTTTTCTAGCCATTAGTATTGAAGGAATAACGAAGAAGATAACTAAAATTGAGGCTAACGTGGCTTCAATTGAAGCAAAAGTGATGGAAGTTAATGCACATCTGGATCATATGGGATGACAACTAAAGATGCAGTTTAGTCATACCAGTTTTATCGAAGAAGCAGACAAGGTCATGTATATGAAGAACAAGTGGATTGAAGAAGATTCAACCAGAGTTACTAATCATCGTCTGTTATTTCAGATATACATCCCAAATGTTGAATGAGAGACTAAAAATAGGCCATAATTTGTTCCATCGATTAGAGAATTGAATTAAGTTCATGATTTAGTGCTTATGTTTAGTGTTTGTGTGTTTAATGTTGTTTGTTAATGTTAATAGAGTTTTAAAGTGTTTTTATGTGTTAAGTTTGTTTAGAGTTTATGTTTGGAATTTTCTCTTCCAAGACTATTTGGATTGAGAATTTATGTTTTTAAAAATGTTTGTAGTCATTTGTGAATGAATATAAGTGTTTTGTTTTTGAAAAATTTTGTGTATTTATTGGTGAATCGAATTAGCTTAAATTGGTGAAATTTTGAGTTAGAAGAAAGCAAGAGGGAAGAAAATAGTATATAGAATGTTCTTGAGACCATAGAGGGTTGGTTAACTTAGGAAAGAGTGTATTTCACTTAATTGGAAAAAAATCAAAAATTGTGCACTGGCGCCTAAGCGCCAAATCCTGCGCTTAAGCATTGACTAAACCAATAGACTGGCGCCTAAGCACCAAACTATTCGTGCTTAAGCGCCAGTTCATTAAAACCGGTTCGCGAATGGTTTTAAGTGAATTTTGGGTCCAAAAATCTCCATTTTTTTCCCAACTTCATCTTCAACTTTCGGTTTTTTGTAATTTCTAGGCTAGGGCATCACCTATTTTAAAGATTTCTTAGTGGATTCAAGCCAAATTGTTATATTTGATCTTCTTGAGGTAAGAGCTTCACTTCTATGCAAAAATTTGTGATTTTCTCCATGTATTTTGAGCACATTCATGATCTAACTGAAAATCGCTATTCATGGTGAAAATTTTGGAAAAATTGATGGGAATTGAATAGATTTGGCACTAGATGGTTCTATTTGCAGTATCCATTTATTTGGTAATTCATCATTGAGTGGGGCCAGTTGGAAGTGGGTGTGCTGCAAGGTAATTTGCTAAAATTTGTCCCTTGATAGCGTGGACGAGAGCAAAAGTTATATCAAATTGCAATAAAATCATTGAACATCCTGCTAAACGTCCGGAGAGTGTTGGTTGGGTCATCAAATATTGTTATGGATTAACTTTCAAAATTAAGGCAATCTTATGAGAAAGCATGTAATGCCTAAGCTTTTGGGCAGCAAAAATTAAAGCTAAACAATGCTTCTCAATGGGCAGATACTTTACTTCCATTGGTATTAGACGACGACTCAAGTAGTAGAGTGCATTTTCCTTAGTGTCATCATTGACGTGGGCTAACAGGGCTCCGAGAGAGTCGTCTAAGGCCGCGGTGTAAAGTATCAACGGTTTTCCCGGGATAGGGGCTGCCAAAATAGGGGGTGTCATTAAATATAGCTTATCATCCTCAAAGGCTCGCTGACAGTACTCTTCCCAAACAAATTTGGCATCCTTTTTAATTAATGTTGAGAAAGGCTGACACTTACCTGAGAGATTAGAAATAAAACATCTCAGATATGCTAATTTTCCTTGAAAGAAATGTATTTGTTTCAAGGTTTTGGGAGGAGGCATTTTTAAGAAAGCTTTAATCTTATCCGGGTCGATCTCGAATAATGAATCTTAGAAATTTCCCATAGGTGACTTTGAAGGCACACTTTAAGGGATTCATCTTGAGATTATATTATCGTAATCGTTCAAACACGATCCTCAAATTGTTCAAATGGTCTATTTTTTGTTTGCTTTTGATGACCAAATCATTCACATAACATTCCACTTAGTTATGAATGAGATCATAAAAAATCTTCATCATAGCTCATTTGTATGTTGCTCCAGCGTTCTTTAACCTGAATGGCATCATCGTGTAGCAGAAAATCCCAATCGGTGTTCTGAAAGCTGTAAGTGTTGCATTCTCTGAGACTATCTTGATTTGGTTGTCCTGATGATCCATCCATGAAGGAGAAAATCTCATGTGTTGATGTGATGTCCACCATCAATTCTGGTATTGGTAACGGGAACTCGTCCTTTGAACATGCTTTGCTTAAATCCTTGAGGTCGACACAAACATAGATCTGTCAATTTTTCTTCTTAACTTGTACAATATTGGCTAACCATCTGGGGTATTGCTCCTCTATTACAAAGTTAGCATCTCTTAATTTCTTCACCTCAGAAATGACTTGTTTCTCTATCTCGAGGCGCATTCTTCTGGGAGCCTTTTTTACTAGGGTCATATCTTTGTCCACCCCGAGCTTATGAACTACAACTTTCGCTGACATGCCTGGCCTTTCATCATAACTCCAAGTGAAGCAATCTTTAAATTTTGACAATAACTTTAAGTGGTTTCCTACACCTTGATTGCTATTGTAATTGAAGTTAGGTTGATTTTTCTAATTGCGAATGTAATAGTTAGAATACAAGTTGTTTTTCCTATTGTTAATTAGGCTTATAGTCTCAAATGATGAAGTGTTAGCATCAACCAATTGCTTAAATGATTTTTCCTTACTGACTTGGGATCCTTTAGGTTGGTTCATCCCGAACTGATCTAAATTTATAGAAATCACAGCTATGAGAAGTTAAAATTGAAAGGATATCCATGTCATGTACACTTGCTACCTTTATAGAGTTCACTCTCTCAGAAGAACATTGAAAGTTATTTGTAGCCATATCCTCAATCAAAGAATATGCCTCATCAAAAGCTTTGTCATAATCGAATCACCAGCGACGACATCTATAATAGACCTAAGAGATCCTACTAAACAAATATAAAATGTCTAAATTATCAACCAATCGGGAGTACATGATGGCACATTTCTTAAGAAAATTCTTGAATCATTCTAAAGCTTCATAAATCGACTTACCTTCATTTTGGTAAAATGAAGTGATATCATTCCTCAATTTCACTATTTTTGAAGGCTGGAAATATTTACCTAGGAATTTCTGGGTTAAGTCACTCCACATCTTAATTGATCTAGGTGCTAATAAACTTAACCACATTTTGGCTATATCCCATAAGGAGAAAGGGAAAATCTTAAGCCTGAGAACCTCATTGGATACACTGTTATAGCAAAACCTGGCATAGAGTTCTAAGAAACTCGCTATGTGCAAGTTAGGATCCTCAGAACGGGTTCCTCCAAATTAGTTTTTCTCCACAATTTGGATGATAACATGTTTAAGTTCAAATTTGTGAGCTTTTATGATAGGGGGTCTGAACATGTAAGTGAATTTCATCCATCGTAGAGTTAGCATAGTCTCTTAATGGTCTATGTGCATCATAAATTGGTCCATGGGTTGGCTCCTAAATTTTTGGGTTGTTATGTGAGATGTTCATCATCTCTCATATGACTTGTTCAAGTCTCTTTTGTTTTCA
>NEWO01000809.1:32222-61163 GCA_003013225.1 Phalaenopsis aphrodite
AGGGCTATAATTCTATCACCAACTCTATTAATATTTACAACATTATCTTTCAAACTCTTATCTATAATTACACCTACACCATTTCTAGTGCGACTCTTACCAGAATACCAAAGTTTAAAACCTAAATTATCAATCTCCTTAGCCTTTTCTCCAACCCACTTAGTTTCTTGAATACATAAGATATTAATTTTCCTATGAATCATAATATCAACTAATTCCATTAATTTACCACTGAGAGTGTCTATATTCCAAGAACCTATCCTAATATTAATTTCATTAGTTTCATGACTAACTTCTTTACCCGCATTCGTCCGTAATGTGGGAACCCTTGCTTATTTAACACTACACTCGGGCGCCGGTGTAGCGGCCCTTGCACACTTTTCACTGTATTCAGGCTATACAGCGCGTCGCTTCCAGGGGACGCCCTAGCACTTACACAATGATCAAAAGGATTCATGTCATGATTTTTTCGACAAGTTTTACGCTGGTTATCGACTACCTAACGCAACCCTCCAATTTTCGCATCCGGGCTTGGGACAGGCAACGGCAGTGTTAAATAATAAAATAATAAAACATTTCTATTATTTATATCTATTTATATCTATTTAGTTATACAGGATCTTACAGTTTAATTTTCAGTAAATTCTTATGCAATTTTAAATCATTAAAGTGCTCACGTGACATTTGGATAGTTTTAAAAAGAAAATTAATAATCTTCAAATTGTTGTCAAAGCACAAAAATCTCATATCATTTTCATCACGAAAATCTAATAGTCTTAATAGATGACTCATTTTGCATAGGGTAATACATCACATCAGAAAGATATCATGAAAATATTAATTCTATTTTTTTAACTTTAATGTTGGTATAACTATTTTCTTGTGTACTAAAATTATAGTGCGGAACTATGTACCATGATCAAAATAATTAACTATTGTGTTATGTGATTTTTATTAGTGTATTAAGTAATTTGAGACTATCAAATGAAGTTATATATGCATGTTCCATCGAAAGAGATCAACATAGCCTTAATACTCATGAGATGTTCAAGGCATTACAAGAGAAAGAACTCATGTTTTATGGGCAAAAGCAACCATTACGGGCCAATGGGATCGGGACCTGCTTAACAGGTCTTTTCCCCGCCTAAGTCAACCAAAGGCTCTAGCCTAGAAAGTAGACGACGTAAAGGCGATCTAGCCCAAGCAGTCAAGTATTAATAAACAGTAGCTAGGTCCAAGCAGCCCAGTGTGAATGCCCGAGTACAAGAAACTGCATAGAGGTATCCGAATATGAGAAACTAGATATCGGTGAATACGTATTAAATGTCATACAGATGAGCCATTCGGCGGCGACTTCATTACCCACCAAAAGTTACACCTCGTAGCTCTTGATAACCGATGAGACCTCAACCTTCTCACCCACAAGGCTGGTGTCCACAGAGCGGGTATGGGAGATCGACTAGACATTAGATGTGCTCAATCAAAGCGGTAGAATATATAAGTCTAAATACAATGTCCACAGAAGATAAGACATTCGAGATAATATAAAATATGTAGTTGAGGCAATAAATGAGAAATTCAGGTAGTCAATGATCCCAAAAGATTTGATTTTCATCATAACATTTGTATATTCTATAAATAGGTACTCCTATATAAAGGGGAGGGTTAATGTAAAAGGAGGATTTTCTCCCCTGTTAAACTGTGATATTGATATTCAATACAATCCATCCCCTTTTTTCCCTCTCTTATATAGCCATTTACCATTTTTCAGCAAGCTTTGTCTATTTCAGTTTCCATGCATTGTAATGTCCACATGGAGATTTAACTATCCAACCATCATCCCCACTTCTTCTGTATGTACAAGAGCCACTTCACAATGTGCAAGAGGCCCCTGTCATTATCTAAATTTTGAACTTGAATTGTTTTTAATAAATTTTGAACTTGAATTGTTTTTAATAGTTTGTAAATGTTGTAAACTTACTGTTAAAAAAATTAAATTTGAATGAAAATTGAAAGATGTGAATTCCTGCGTGAATCCTCACGTAGTGGTGTGAGATGGGAAACTTGGTGCATTCAGAGATGGGAAACTTGGTGCATTCAATTGGTGTTTTTCCTTTGATGAGAGTAAGTCTTTTTTTTAAATCTCAAGTAATTACACATCTCCCACACCTCTTAGAACAATTCCCCACAAACCTTCTCCTAATTTCACATCAAACTGTAAAAATAAACACTCGGGTCCTTAATCCTATTACTGTCTATATGCAACAGTATAACAATGACTTTAATTATAGTTTTCACTTATATTTCCTATTTTACAACTGTCCCAAAAACTTGATCCTGAAAAAAATAAGAATTTAACTTTTTAATTTATATTTATATTGGGATACTACGCAAGTATACGTATCGTTATCAAGTAATATAGGACTTTTTGATTAAAACCTAAATATCGAACCCACAAGGAGAATACGCAATATGCATTTTTTAACAGCAGCTTTTTATTCTAAAAATACAATTACTTAAAAGTAGAAATCATTGTCAAACCAACAAGAAGTCTCGATTAAAATCAAAAGTGGTTTAAAATAAAAGATAAAAATTTATCTCAAATCCTCCACCAAACTTTTGAAGTTCCTTTGAATCTCTTCTCTTTTACAACTCTCAAAACAAACTAAAAACAAAAGGAAAAAGTAAATTTTGTGGTGCTTGAATCTCTCCACAATATTCTCCACGATTTTCTTCTCAGGACTCCAGCACTCTCCCTCTTCAAGCACCCACTTCATATGTAAAATTTGTATTCTTTTATAAATCTCCAAAAGGTGCCTTGGAAACTCTTCAAAATGTGTCCACATTCGATGAATCCTCCAAAAGATGTCTCTTTTCATAAGTTTTTTAAACATATTTTCATTCTTAGTGGTCATAACCACCCTCTTAAGTCAATAGGTGCCTCAAATACCTCTTCAAAATTCGGCCAAATGAAGAAAACCGTCAAATAATTACCCCTGGCGCTTAAGCGCGGGGCCTCTGGCTCTTAGGCGCGGTCATCTCTGTTTAACTGGCGCTTAAGCGCCGGATCTGGCACTTAGGTGCCAAAACACTTTAGCACAATTTTCACCTTTCTGCTCCAAATTTGATCCTTTTTTTACTCATTTAAGCATTTTTCACATTTTTACTTGTACCTGAAAAATACACAAATATCTTCCATTAAAGCGCAATATCTCAAAAAATAGGTATAAAAATGTGTCTAAAAACACTATATATTTTAGGTGTATCAGTCCTCCACCAACATTATCTCAAAGGCTATTATCTCTTGATTTTGGCTCTCATCACGCTTTGAATGATAACGCCACAACACCAAGACCCTCCTATAATAACTACACCCCATTACACAGTTTACAATGCATTGTTTAAACCATGCAAGCCTTGAAAATCCCAAATGTCTTTTATAGTTACACATCTCTTAAATCAACCGAAGCATATTTCTCCACATCAACACCCTCCCACAACTCATACCACCTATCCATGACATTCCCACCTCTCCACTACAACACTCAGTTGAACACACTCTCCACCATACAATAACAACAACAACAACAAGCCTTTATCCCATTAAGTGGGGTTGGCTACATGAATTATTCTTCTCTACTGTGTCCTATTATGTTCATATTTTCATTTAATTCTAACAGATTAAGACCATTTTTTATATAAGATGCACAAATTTTTTTAGGCCTACCCTTGTCTTTCTTAGCACAAGTTGAATCTAAAACATCTACTCTCCTAATTGGATCCTCAGATGATTGTCGTTTAATGCGACCAAACCATATAAGACAACTCTCTCCAATCTTGTCTGCAATTGGAGCTACACCAACACTTTCCCGGATAGATTTGATTTGCATTGTCTATAAGTGTCAAGCCACTCATCCACCTAAGAATTCTCATCTCAGCAACACATTGTTTTATGCTTCTCTTTTATAGGCCAGCATTCTGCTCCATAAAGCATTGAAGGATCGTTACCATCTTATAAAATTTTCGTTTAAGTCTAAGTAGTACTTTTCTATCACACAATAGGTTTGATGCATTCCTCCACTTCAACCAACCAACCTGAATTCTACTAAAAACAACCCCATCGATATCACCATCACATTGAACAATAGACCTGAGATATCTAAAACGTTCACACCTTTTAATGATTTGATCACTCATAGTTACAACTCTGCTACTAGAGCTATTATTAGTAAATTTGCATTCCATGTATTCAATTTTAGATCTACTAAATCGAAGGCCCTTAGACTCCAATGTAGACTTCCATAATTCAAGTATTTCTTAAATTCCTCTAGTCTTATCCACAAGAACGATATCATCAGCAAAAAGCATACATCAATGTACATCCTCCTGTTTATGTCCAGTAAGAGTATCCATAACTAAAGAAAAAAAATATTGGCTTAAAGTCGATCTTTCATGCAATCCAACTGAAAAAGGAAAACACTTAGTCAATCCTCATTTTGTTCAAATACGGGTACTAGCTCTAGCATACATATCTTTAATGACTTGAATACAGGTCATATCAACATCTTTCTTTTCTAAAACTCTCCAAAAAACTTCTCATGGAACTTCATTGTAAGCTTTCTCAAAATCAATAATAATCATATGTAGATCCTCCTAACTCTCTCTATACTTCTCCATCAAACCCTCAATGTATAGCTTCCATAGTAGACTTGCCCGGCATAAATCCAACTTGATTATGCGAAATTTTTGTATCACGCCTTAACCTATGTTAAATTACCCTCTCCATAATTTTAAAGTATGAAAGAGGAACTTACTTCCTCTATAAATTGAACATTCTTAATCATCCCATTTATTATTAAAAATAGGGACCAAAATACTTTTCCTCCAGTCCTCGGGCATCTTTTAGTTTTTAAAATAATATTAAGGATTTTAGTAAGCCAAGAAACTCTCAAACCTTCTAGATATTTCCACACTTCAATAGAGATATCATCAGGTCCTACTGATTTTCCACTTAGTTTTCTTTAAAGCCTCAACTTTCTTTTTACTAATGCGACGGTAAAAATAAGAAGCTTTCTTATTCTTATCAATATTAAGATCACTAAGTTTAATTGTATTTTCAAAAACTTAATCAAAATGTTTATCAAAATAGCTGACCCACCTACCTTGAATATGTTTCTCTAAGAAAAACATTTTTTGATATTCATCTTTAATGCACTTTACTTGAATTAAATCTTTACTTATTTTCTCTCTTTGTTTGGCTAATTTATAGATATATTTTTCACCCTCTTTAATATCTAATATTATAAATATCACTATAAGCAAAAGTCTTAATGTCAAAAATTGTTCTCTTAGACTCCCTGTGGGCTACTTATATTTCTTAGTTATTTAAGCTTATATATATAAAAATTTATTTTTACAATAACTTCTTCTAATTTATCTTTTCTTACACATTAATATTCCACCACCAACTTTTTTTTATTTATAATTTGTTTTTCCTTTTGATTCTTCAAATACATCTTGTCACTTGTTTAATAGTGTTTTTATTTTATCTCACATCGAATTAGCTTCTTCATCAACATTCCAAATGTTGAAATCTTAAAACCTACTGATAAAAATAATTTTATATCTTTTAAGTTTTCACATCTAATTTTATGATAATGTTTTATTGTATTATTTATCTTACAACTCTTCTTCTTAAAATTCAGAATTAATAATCAATGTTGAATACTTAAACTTTCGCTTGGAATGACCTTACAATCTTTACATTCTCGACAATCTCTTTTCTTTATAAGAAAAAAATAAATTTGTGTTTTATTATATCCATTCTTATAAGTAATAATATGCCCACCTCTTTTCTTAAAAAAGTATTAGCAATAATAAAGTCAAACTAAAGCAAAATTTAATGCGGTCCTACAATCTTCATTAATCACTCCAAAACCGTAGCCACTATGAATATTTCTAAAATCTTATACTGCTCTACCAACATGTCCATTTAAATCTCCTCAAATAAAAATTCATTCTTCAACAGGTATCATTTGTATTAATTCTTCCATATCATTTAATTGTTTTTTTAAGATATATCTAAACCTACTTAAGGAGCATAAGTACTAATAACATTAAAAATCTTAGTATCAAAAATAATTTTTAGGGTTTTAATTCTATCTCCAATTCTATTAATTTTTATGACATTATTTTTCAAACTCTTATTTATAATTACACCTACAACATTTCTAGTATGACTTCTACCTGAATGGCAAAATTTAAAACCTAAGCTATTAATCTCCTTAGTTTTTTCTCCAACTTATTTAGTCTCTTGAATGCATAAGATAATCATCATATAAACCATACTATCCATTAGTTTTATTAATTTACCTATCAGAGTACCTATATTTCAAGATCATATCCTAATATTAGTTTCATAGATTAACCTTTTCTCCTGCATTTTTCCATAATGAGGGAACCTTACTTATTTGATACTACACCCGAGAGCCGGTGTAGCGGCCCTTGCACACTTTTTAATGTATTCAGATCAAACAATATATCGCTTTCGGCAGATGCCCTAGGACTTACGCAATGATTTAATAGATTCATGTCATGATTTTTTTGACAAAAATTATACTTCAGCTGTAAACTATCTAGCGCGACCCTCCACCTTAGAACCCAGCAATGGCAGTGTTACTCTCCACCACACACATACCAAAAATAATTCTCCTCCAAGAACCACCTACTGACCACCTCACTTTAACCCTTTTCTTCTTTGTACTCATTTCCCCTTAACTTTGATTGCTAATCGGCTTATCTTCACTTTTCAGCTAGTAAATTTTCAACTTTTACATCACATTAAGGCCACGAAGTGGGTCCTATCAAAAGGAAAACAATGAAGTAATTATTGGTGATAATTTTTACCTTTAGGAAATTGGTTCGCAAAGTTGAGGGAGGGGGGTTGTGGCAGCGACGATGGATATCCAAGACAATTTGATAGAATGGGACTAAATCCTAGGGTGAAGATAAAGATATAAGGGAACATATCCATAAGAGGAGTTTCAAGCTACCATTGTTTTCATTTAAAACTCTTCCAATAATTCACAAAATCATAAGGCACCAGTTTTAAGAGAAAAAATTTAAAGCTAATCAGGCAACATATAATTTTGCATGTTATATAGTCAAAATTGGAAGCATTATTAATACATGTGTTAAGAATTATGAGCATTAAACGGTTTGTTTAAAGATGAATCAACCGCTATGATGGCCCTAAATAATTTGCCAAGCCTAAAAAATCTTCTCTAAAGTCAATAGAATTGGAAAATGACAGTGTATTAGGGGAGGCAAAATTGTAATATAGTTATATCTAAAAAAATCGCATAAATAAATTGAATAATTAAACAGATTTATTTTGGCTAATGGCTTTATGAAATCTCATTTCAAAAATTACTACAGAAAATATGTTATTTAGAAGCTGGTATTTTAGAAACAGTTCAGTTTTGAAAGTGGCATCTGTAAATAATTATATGAAATACCCCTCTACTCATATTATATAAAAATAAGTTAAGACCAAGTCATATTATATTATTTCTTAGTTGTGGTTAATAAAATTTTTAATATAATATATATTGCAATTTAGTTCTTATCATAATGATATATATATATATATATATAAAGCCCAAGGGCTAATTTATTAAAGAGAAAATAATACAATTATATGTTGTATGAGTGGGCTTTAAAGTAAGTACCTGACCCACACGGTGCGACACAAAAAACTCAAAAAAAGAAAGGGTACATATAAAAATAAAAAAAACCCGAAGCCACCAGGGCGCGAAAAAAGTGAGGGGCAACCCAATCTAGTCTTGCCTCTGCCTCTAGGTCTCGAAAGGGATCCAGCTAACAAATTAGTGAGGTGTGTATCATTATCTGAAGTAACCAAAGTATCATCCATAAGATTCATAAGTTCAAGTAGATCTTCATCCTTCTTCTTCCTCCTGGAAGTGTAAACCTGTCATTCCTCATCCAAAGAATCAGTCTGATGAGATGGTAGAGCTGTAGCAAAAGGATTACCAACCGTTGTAACCACAATAGGTTCTAGTATATGTGAAGTATGAGTTGTCGCCTCTACACCGGATACTTCCTGAAGATGAGGAGCTGCAAGGTTCTCCTGATTATCAGTCTGAACACTATCCTTTGTAGGTAATAGCCCTACAGTATTTGTTTCAATAAGGGTTGAAGGTGTAGGCTGCCCAGCAGAGCCATCCAACATCACACCAATCGCAGAAACAGTAACAATAGTGTCAAGGGGAGAGGTCCACAGGAGCAATTAAATCAAACACTAAATCCTGTCTTGTAGTAGTTTCCTCCTTATGTGGAACAAAAATGTCCAGAGCAGTGGAGTTATACCCATCCTTATTCACTTGAACCTTAGATTTCAAATTAGAGTGGAGCTTGTGGCATTTATCAAAGTTATGCCCAAACATCTTACAATGGGTACAATAAGGAGGTCTGTGTTCCATGACGATTTGTTGTCAATATCCATTAGTTGTGCCCAGCCAGACTTCAGTAACATCAAGTAAAGTAGTATCCATTTCCACAAATATTCTGACCACAGAAGGTTTGGTTAGATTGAAAGTGGGTAGATCAAGCTTCATAGGATCCCCAAGAATGGCCCCAATAGTGTAGAGAGTCTGATGATGAAAAAAGTGTAGCTTGAAACTAGGTAGACTAAACCATATCGGTACAATGGGAGTTTCATAATAGATCACTAGAGTAACTTCATTGACTTGCCTGCAATATTAAGATATTTCTTGGAGAAAATTCAGGTGTAGTCTTCAGTCACGGTAAGTTGAATCAACACATGTCTCTCATCTATGAGTCTCACTTTCCACTTGTCTACTAGGTTTGAGATAATCAACACTCTTTCTGATAACTTCCAAAGGTGAATGACCCCACTAAAATTTTCTGATAAGAATAAACTTGAATTTCTCAGTCAATGTTGAAATTTCTAAGTCAGAGAAAAGAGTACTGTTTTTTCACCTTTCCTACTTCCGTTCTTAACAAAAGAGCAATCACCTTTACCATCACGACAATCTTTATAGCTTGAGGGGAAGACAACCGCCGACTCCACCTGAGGATTACCCACCACGTGGGCAAAGGAGGCTTTGTCTGGTTCAACTAAAGAAGAAGGGAGCGTCATCAGAGCAAGGAGATCCACTTGCTAGAAGATCCCGATATAATAGTTGTCGGCGTCTCCAGTTGCGAAGTCCCCAACATGCAGATGCGAACCAAAGTTGTCGGGCAGGGAGAGGCGAACGTCAGCCTCGAAACAGAAGAACGACGCAAACATGTGAAGCTGTAGCCGTCAAAATTGAGTGAGACGCAACAGACGCAGACGCGAGCTGTCGACGTCGAAGAGACACAGTAACACCGGGACAAAGCAGAGGACGAGAAACGAGAATCGACGAAACAGAGGCGAGGTGCGAGCCCTCTCCTTCGAGCGATAGAATCAAATGCGACGGAAATCGTCATTGGAAACCATAGCCGAGCTCTCGACCGCAGCCGTCATCTACACCGGATACTTCCTGAAGATGCATAATATATATATATGTAATAATAGTATATTAAATAAGCATTTTGTGGTATGTGTGTAATAATGTCAGAATTCTGCTCTAAATCTTAAAGCCCTTTTTGGAAAAAAATTTTCCAAACCCTGGGATGTGGTCTCCATTACGCTTCCGTCCATTAGCAAAATTCTCCGTCATGTTCACCGTGCCATTCCGGCTGAAGCAACATAGAAACGTGAGAAATTTTGTTTTTACCCAAAATGTGGTTTCAAGTCCAAACAAACGCAACCTTAATGGTTTCAACTTTGGCCAAGGAAATTGCCAATTATCAAGTCATTACATGTATTCTACAATTTAAAAAACATGATAGGCTAATAACAATGATAGGATGAAGATAGACAGAGTAGTTGAGGATAGATCAGAAAGCAGCAAAGAAGGTAGAATGTCATTTATCTCAATGTCAAAATTGTGATGAACAACAAAAAAACATTGGAGCATCTTATAATAATAATCTTCAGAAAGTCAAATTTATAGAGCAAGTGAATCTAGAAGATGTTTTGTTAGAACTTTCAACTAAACCCCACATAAAGAATTAGGCTCAGCTTAGGTGCATCATCACACTCAGAATCAATCAGATAATTCATAAATATCATTGATAGTATTGACTGATCATTATAAAAGCTAACATTGAAATCAACTTTCATTCCAATGGGAGATGGTTGAAAGTTAAAACAAGAGAACAAGCATGTAATACTCAATCAACATTTCATTAAGACTCAAACGCTATAAAGGAAAGCAAGAAGGAAGTTTCAAATCAAAGATCTTCTCAAGACAAAAGGATAGGATGGGACTTAATCCTAGGGTGAAGTAGAGATATTAGGGAACATATCCCTAAGAGATGAGTTCCAAGCCACCACAGTTTTCATTTAATATTTTTCCACTGACTAACAAAAGCGTAAGGCACCCCTTCATAAAAATTTAAAACATATAAGGCAGCATATAATGTTTTCATATTATATATTAAAAATATAAAACATTATAATAGAACATATTTGAAGAACTTTGGACATTATAATGATCTGTATAAAGATAAATTAACAGCTATGATGACCCTAAATCATTCGCCAAGGCTAAAAAAATATTCTCTAAAAGTCAAAGAATTGCAGGCAAAATTGTAACATAGCCATCTCTAAATGCAGCAATAGAAATAAATTGAATACTTAAAAAGATTTAATGGTCTCAACTTTGTCTAAGGATATTGTCAATTCTCATGTCATTAAACGTATTAAACAATTTAAAAAAAATTATAGGCTAACAACCTGATAGAATAAAGTTAGCCAAAGTAGTTGAAGATAGATAAGAAAGCAGCAAAGAAGGTTATAGAATGTCATTTATCCCAATTTCAAAATTGTGGTGAGCATCAACAATCAATAATAGCACCTTACAATAATAATCCTGAATTACTCAAATACAGAGAGCCAAGAAAAACTAGAAGATATTTTTCAGCACTTTCAACTCAACCACAGATAGAGAATTACACTCAGCTTAAGAACATCATCACACTAAAGACCCATCAGTTGATTGATAAACATCATTGATGGTATTTATGGGTCATCATAAAAGCAATTATTGAAATCTGTTTTCCTTCCAATAAGAGATGGTCGAAAGTTCAAACAGAACAACAGGCATGTGACATCCACTCGACATTTCATTAAAACTCAAATACTATAAAGGAAGGCGAGAAGGTAATTTTCAAACAAAGATCTTCTCAACAAATGTCTCGACAATTATGCAACCAAATCATGAAGATTTTGGAATATGACTTTTCTTTAATAAAATTATGTAATAACATGTATTTTAATTCTTATACATATAAAGTGAGCTTTATTATAGTATCATATTAGGTTGAAATAACATAAATTGTTACTTGTGTGCAATGAATGGTATAATTTGGTGGCTTCCTCCTATTAAAGTTCTTTAGTGAGTTCATATACAAAAATTTTATTTGTATTTCTCTTTATAATATGATTTATAAGAATAATATCATTATAATTTTATTGTGTGTAATGTTCCATTGTTCATGTCATGGGCAATTTTTACATTTTTATCATTTGATATTAGAGCTAAACGCTTTTGCAATTATTGCATATGAGAAAAAATTTAGTGACCTTTCTCTCACTGTTATTAGTTGTGCTTCTAAGTTCCCTCTAATGGCACTTTGCTTTTTACAAAAATAAAAAATTACATTTGCCATCAATCTTACAAGAACTTAAGGGTTTGTAGGTCATCTTATGTTGACTCTGTGGGTTGCAGCCTTACAAGAATATTACTTGGATAGTAAAATTGCCTTTCATGGGATGTTTTTATTGTTGTTCTTAACTTTCAAAAGTTTTCTTCTTTCTCTATTCCTTCAATCTTACATGAAATGTAGGGCTTAGTGGCTAGCTAGTGTTAATTCTTTAATGAATGTCGAACCTTCTTAGAAAATTATCTAGGATGAACAACTTGATTTCCCTGTATTATATTAAGAGTAATGACCCTAACTATATTTGTTTACTTCAAATTTATTTACCACCTTTTCTTCATTTCTTTAATTTTTGCGTGTTATATTTTCACATTTTTATTTTTACTTTTGTTATGCGAGATGCTATATCAACCTAAAATAATAATTTTAAACTCTTAAGGTCATGTAAAAAGCTTAGAATAAAGGGTAAAATATAATGTAAGAGTCTAATTTATCAGAATTTGAGGCACCTAGCAAGTGAAGTCACTATATGCAAAGAGTTAATCATTAATGTAAAAATACAAAAAAATATAAAGAAAATAAAATAATCATCAACAATTTATAAATTATTTATATATATTATTATGTTATAGTTATCATCATCATCATAGAGAGACCCAATCATTATCAAGCTTATAGTTTAAAATTGGGAAGAATTCAAATTTTTATTTTATTAAATAAATAACAAATAAAAAATTATCTCTTTTATAAATAGAATACGATGTCAACATCTTATGCTGACAGTATAATATATAAGGAAGACATAATATTATAAAAGAACATATTGTAATTCACTCTCTATCTAGGGGATGGTCAAAATTTGACACAAGAATAAAAGTACGGTCATCAAAGCTTCAATGCTAAAAGATAAAGCATAATAATGTTTTGCAATCATGAAAATATATGGTAATCAATAATCTACACAATTAGGTAAAGTAGCAATTAAATAAACAATAAAATCATGAAAAATTTTTATATTCATTTTGCTACATGAAGTTGTTTAATAATAAGTATTTTAATTCCTATAAATATTTAATGTATCATATTAGGATATCATATTAGATTATAAATTATGTAATACATTGCTTTTTTGCAAAGAAAGATGAAGTTTAGTTGTTTTCTCCTATCAAGATTTTTTTTTGGTAATTTTCCTAGATATATTATTTATACTTTTCTTTTTATTTTTTCTGTTTTTTTGAAAAAATTTATCATTACCTATTTTTTATAAATATGTAATGTGTTGTATTAGTGTCATGATGGATTGAAATCACGTAAATGGGTATGCAATGAAAGATGAAGTTTAGTGGCATTCTCCTCGGGATTTTTTTGGTGAGTTTCTTGAGAATATTATTTATATATATATTTTTTTTATATTATGATTTTTAATAATAATATCATTATCTATTTAGCTTGTGCCATATTATATTGTTCATGTAATAGGTAACCTACTTTATGTCTCAATCAAAGATGCTTAGCTTTCTTGTTGGTGCTTTTCCATTTAGGATAAACCCTTTCGACAATAAGGAGAGAATTTAGTGGAATTCTAAAAGAATAGTTGGCTGTCAAATTACATAAAAATCATTGTATCTACAACAACAACAAGCCATTATCCCACAAAGTGGGATCGGCTATAAAAATCATTCAATCTGTATAACTAAATTTAGCCTATTGCACTATCTGTTTACTCATTTTGTTTGTTTATATGGTGATTGAATATGTACTGGCACTATTCTATTACATTTAAGTAAATCATTTAATTGTGCTTATAAGTTCAACACCCATTATATGTTAACATTGTTTATTTTTTTTCATCACAAACATATCTAATTAACACTTGCATTACGCCAGAGAATTGTGTTTTTTGTATCATATGAACCGTAACTTGAGTGGTTGTGTAGACATTCATCATTGTCCTTAATTATTTATCTACTCATTTGTATTTATGTAAAATTCCAGCTAAGACATTTTGCTTGAAAGTTTGGGCTAATTTAGTGTAGTGAAGTCAGTAGTCATTTATCACTCATTAGCATTACAAACATCGTTCATATTGATTAGGAAAGATAGTTCACTTAAAAAGTGATGAAGTTTAGGTTACAGGTCGTATGATTGATTTTTCAAAAATATAGAGCCAATAATAATAAAGTGGGTAAGCTCAATAGAAACTGATACCGGAGTTAACCTAACCCAAAATGACGGAAACAAATTTTATTACTCAAACGATAGCTCAAATACAATCAAGACTCCAGCAGGAATAAAAACAAGACTGGCAATAATGAAGGAAGGGCGGGGACGTCGATGAAGAGGCGGGAGCTGGCCGACTGCTAGATGAGGGGACACCAGGTGGCGGTGGCGTCGGAGAGAGCAGCAAGTGTGTGTGGCTACTAGAGAGTGTTGTGGGCGACCGGTGGGCTGCTGGGAAGAGTCGGGTGGACTGCTAGAAAGTGGTCGGCGAGACAGGCAGGCTGTTGGAAGGGAGTCAGACGGGGTAGTAGGAAGTGCTAGAGAGGTCAAACGGCGGCTGGAAGGAAGTCTGCGGCCTTCTAGAATCACAAACAGAGAGTCACATCCACCTAGAATCGCGGGCAGGGAAATTTGTAGTCTTTTGGAGTCGCTGAAAGAGAGTTGCTATAACTTGGAGTCAGAGGAGAGGAATATGTGGCCTTTTGAAGTCGTAGACATGGAGTTGCAATAACTGGGAGTCATGTGAAGGGAGTTGCGGCCTTTCTAGAGTCATAGACAAGGAGTTGCGGCAACCTGAAGGAGCGGAAAGGGAGCTGCGACGGTCTAAAGTCACTGGAGGGAGTCGGTGAGCATGGTATAGCAGAAAAACGACGATATAATTACCACCCAGGACGAGTTATAACCAGAGCACCTTCTCGTCGTCAAATACAGTCTCATAGGACTATATTCGCAGCAACGGACTCGAAATTCAGAAATAAAGCAAAAAATACTTGACCTAAGCAAATATCATGCCTATATATAATAGAGATTAGTAATTAGATTAGGTAATTATTAGAATAAGAAAGAAATAATATAGGAATAGAAAAGGCATGGAGTATAATAAGAGAGTAATTGAAAAGTAAAGAGGGGATAGGAAGAAAAAGGAAAGGGAGAGCTGGGGTCATAAATCCCGCCCCTTTCTGAGGGTCGGCCTATCCAGCAGAGCTGGACCAAACCTCTATGGGGTTGGTTCAGTCGGCCCCCATTTAGATTCCTACTTCAGTCTCCCAAGGTTAGAGGAGCTTCGACCTCATTTGTCAATACTTCCTGGTTCTCGAAGTATGGTTTTATGTCAATGACATTGAATATAGTCGAAATGCTATATTCTCCTAACAGGTCAATCTTATATGTCTTATCATTTAGTTTCTGAAGTATTCTGAAAGGTTCATCTGCTCTAAGATTAAGCTTCTTGAATACTCCCCCAAGAAATCTTTCCTTCTTTAGTTGAATCCACGTGAGGTCTCCTTCTTGAAACGTCAACTTCTTCCTAGACTTATTCGCCTGCGCCTGGTGTCTACAATTCTGCTTAGCAATTTCCTTGCTAGCCTCTTCTTAGAGATTCTAAATCTCGTGAACCTGCTCCGTAGAATCTTCATTGACTTTTGGCGTCGGTAAGAGTGGTGCCAACTCAAGTGATGTGAGCAGATTGCGCCCATATACAATCTCAAATAGGGTGTGTCCTATAGTCTGACTTACAGAATTTTTTGTAGGCAAACTCGGCTTGAACTAGAATGAGATCCCATTGCTTGATACTCTTCCCCAAAAAGCATCTAAGGAGGTTACTTATGCTCCTATTTACTACCTCAGTCTAACCGTCTGTTTGTGGATGAGCTGTTGAACTGAATTGGAGCTTGGTGCCTAGCTTCTCTCACAAAGTCCTCCAGAAGAGGCACAGAAATTTGATGTCTCCGTTGAAGGTGATGGTTCGGGGAATCCCGTGCAACCTCACAATCTCCTGGGAGTAAAAATCGATGATATGAGACACGTCCAGTGTCAGGTAGCAGGGTACAAAATGCACCATCTTTGAGAATCTATTCACCACAAACATCATAGAATCCTTGCTCCTCTATGCTCTCAGGAGCCCCACTACGAAGTCCATGCTAAAATCCACCCATAGTGCCTCTAGTACTGGTAGTGGCGTGTACAACCTCGCATTCTACCCAACTTTGTCAGGTGGCAAGTCTTGCACGCCTAACATGTCGCTCCACATCTCTCGTTAATTGGGGCCAAAAGAAATTCTCTCTCACAAAAGAGAGTCTTGTCCTTGTTGAAATGTCCTGTCAATTCTCCAATGTGGCTATCCTGTGCAATGGCATCTCTCAATGATCACCTGGGAATACACAATTGACTCTGGTAAAACAAGTATCCATCTGCTCGATAATACTGCCTTGTCAGTTTCTTTGCTCCTAGATGTTCTTGAAGTCCTCATCTGCTTCGTACAAATCCCTTACGCCTCAAAACCCATAGCTCAAGCCCACATGGATGTGATCAACAAATGTCAAAAGCTTAGTTCGTCTCCTACGCGATTCTGGCTCCCCACCATGTGCTTAAGCACGAACTAGAACGAGGCTAGGAACTTCACTCAGGTGGCGTGTCGGCCCTTCAGTTTGCCCTGACTGCTGAGGAATTTTAAGACCTTGTGATCCATATATACCGCGAACTGGCTCGTTTGCAGTTAATGAATTCAATGCTCCAGGGCTCTCATAATAACATAAAACTCCTTATAGTAAGTCGTGTATTTCCTCCTAATAGCATTCAACTTCTCACTGAAGAAAGCGATGGGGTGTCCTCCCTGGCTTAACATGTAACTGAAGAAAGCGATGGGGTGCCCAACCCGTGACTTGAAGACGGTCTTTCACTCATCTCTTGGCCCCATCTGTATCTGATGATACCCACTGCACAAGACTATCTTAGAAAAGATAGTGGCTACATGTAACTGGTCTTAAGAGAACATCCAGGTAGGGTATGAAAAATCGGTACTTGATCATGATCTTGCTGATGGTTTTACGATCGATGCACATTTGCCACGATCCGTCATTTGACACCAGCAGGGCGGGAATAGCACATAAGTTGGTGCTCTCTCCGACTAATCCACTTGTAATGAGATCATGAACCTATAGCTATAGCTCTTCATACTCTGCAGGTCTCAATCTGTAGGTGTTTGGTAATACCCATCTCGGTATAAGGCTATGGCATGTTGGATGTCCCTCAGTGCTGGTAACTCCTCCAGTAAAATGTCACATGACATTCTGCAAGTCCTGTAGTAGTGATCGCACTGGTGCAGTGCCTCACTATCCTCCTCTATTCCCTCCGGGAGGACTATTGCTAGTGTCACTAGAGCATCTCTAACCGATTGCAGGAAAGTGTTCCGGGAAACTAATGTTTCCTCTGTGTCACCTCCACCTTTTGTATCCTTAATAGGTAGCAAAATGATACATTTCTCATCCTTCTTAAAGGAGTAAGTATTCTTGAAGCTGTCGGACTGAGTCTTGCAGTCGAACTGCCAAGCCCTACCCAACATAATGTGGCAGGCAGTCATAATGTGGCAGGCAGTCATGGGAACCACATCACACCATACTTCCTCATGTAGCTGATCCGCATTGGAAAAGTCAACTAAGCACAATTGATCTACACGTATCTCATTTCCTTTTTTTAGACAAGTGAAGGAATTTGAATGGGGATACTTCTGCATGTCCAATCCTAACTTCTTCGCCATCAACATTGACATCACATTCTCACAACTCCCACTATCGATGATTAAGCTGCAAACCTTGCCCTTGACGATGCACTTTATGCAAAAAATAATATGCCTCAAACAAGATTGATCCCACTCTGGCTCATACTGCAAAACTCGTCAAATGACTAGTGCTTCTCCCTCATCAACATGAAGCTGAAAGTCCTCTTGGTTATCCTCTGACTCCTCATTGACCTCCTCTATGGCGCGATCTGTGAGGGTAATGACCCAGCTCGTCAGGCAATTGGAGGCTATGTGACCATAGCAGTGACACCTAAAACACTTCCTGATCAGCACTAAATTAGCTCTCTCCTGCTTCTTCCCACTCCGATCTGTCATATCATTTCCTTGTCTGACTTTTGCAAGTTACTCTCGAGCTACCCTTAGCGGTTGCAAGTGACTGCTTGGCTGAAGATGGTGGCCTGAAGAGCGAATGTTGTCTGCTTTGCTTCTGCTATCTCTCCACCTTCAAGGCTAGAGTCTGGACATCCAACAGCATCCAGTACGGTTGTAGTTGCACCACGTTACTAATGGCGGGCTTCATACCTTGAAAGTATCTGGCTACCTTGTGCTCTTATGACTCTATCAGATCGCAATTCAGTTGTAAGTGGTCAAACTAGGTTGTGAACTCCTCCAATGAAAGATCTTGTTGTTGCAAGTTGTGGAGTTTTAGAAACATGTCATGGTGAAAGTGAGGTGGGAGGCACTTCTTCTACATCGTTTCCATCATCCTCTCTCACTTAGTTATCTTCTCATTGCCTTCCCCTCTCCTCTATCTCTATAAATTTTTCTACCATAAAGAGGCATTCTTCTTTAGTTTAATGGCAGCAAGCTTGAACCATTTGTCCTCTGGCATATCCATGTACTCGAAGGTTTGTTCAACCAATTGCAGTCAATCAATAAACTCATCAAGATCTATACCTGCTTCAAATTCTGAAAGATTCATCTCTATGTCAAAATCCCGTTGGCCTCCAAATACGACCTCTTCTCTTGGCCTTCTCTAATATTGCATTCAAAAGTAGTGTAGTCTGTATTCCTCATCGCTGATGTCTTCCATGTAGTTCGGGTTCAAATAATCATCCATTTGACTCTCTCAATCGCGGTTAAGGGTAATTTTACCCATGGGTTTCATCATCTATCCCTGCTAATCTCCATTGCAGACGATAGATCTTCAATTGTATCTTATCTATGGTAGGATATGGTAGGTATTTTCTTAAAGGCATGATTGACAGTTTGTGACCTACGAAAGAAAATGTCAAAGAGAAAAAGAAAGAACAAAAAAGAAGAAAGGAAAGAAAAGGAGAGGGAAGGAGAAGAAAGAAAAGGAAGAGAGAAAAAATTTGGCGAACTCAAAAGAAGCCTAGGATAGGACTGGGATTACGCTAGCTCTAATACCAAATGGTGTCGGAGTTAACTCAACCTAAGATAACAAAAATGAATTTTATTACTTAAACAATAGCTCAGATACAATCAAGACTCTAATATTAATAAAAACAAGACTAGCAACAGCGAAGGAAGGTCGGGGACGTCAACAATGAGGCGGGTGTTGGTCGGCGATTGGATGGGGGGACAGCATATGGTGGTGGCGCTGGAGAGAGCAACAGGTGTGTGTGGCTGCTGAAGAATGTTTTAGGCGACCGATGACTGTTAGAAAGGGTCAGTGGACTGCTAGAAGGGTGTTGGATGGGTCGTTGGGAAGTACTAGAAAGGGCAAGCCACGATTCGAAGGAAGTATGCAGACTTCTGGAATCACAAACAAAGAGTTGCGGCCACCTGGAGTCACAGGCATGCGAGCCTGTGGCCTTCTGGAGTCACAGGCAAGGAGTTGTAGTAACTTGAAGTAGGGTGAAAGGAATCTGCAGCCTTTTGGAGTCGCAGACAGAGACCTATGGCAACTGGGAGTCACGAGAAGGGAGCCTGTGGCCTTTCTGGAGTCGCAGACAGGGAGCTGTGGCAACCTAGAGATGTGGTAAGGGAGTTATGGTGGTATGGAGTCGCTGGAGGGAACCGGTGGCACCTTCTCGTCGTAGGATACAACTCCAAGGGAAAACCCCGGCGGCGGACTTAGAATTCAGAAACAAATCAAAAAATATTTGACCTAAGCAAACACCACACCTATATATAATAGGGATTAGTAACTAGAATAGGTAATGACTAAAATAAAAATGAAATAGTAAGGAAGGAATAGAAAAGGCATGGAGTAGAATAGAAGAGTAATAGAAAAAAAAGAGGGGATAGGAGGAAAAAGAAAAATGGAGAGTTGGGGCTGTAAATCCCACCCCTTCCTGTGGGTTGGTCGGTCCAACAGAGTCGGACCAAACCTGTGGGGTTGGTTCAACCAGCTGCCATTCAAAGCTAGTTTAGTGTAGTGAAGCACCATTACTGTACTCACTTTGGCTCTGTTCGGCGCAGCTGCAACTTCTCAGCTTTTCAGCTGCAGCTGATGCAGGGAAGTCGACTGTCTGTTGGTTGCAGCTATGTGAGAACAGCTGTGGGGTAGCTGTTTCAGAAAAAATGACCATTCTGCCCCTGTTTAGTAAAGTTGTTTAAAATAGAACTATGACAACGATACATTCGATAATTCAGAAGAAAAAATTGGAAAAAAGATCATTCAACCAAAGTTTTTATTAAAAAAAATTTAAGAAAAATCATGATTTAGGTAAACTGATGAGATCAATGATCTACCATCAACGGATGGCAGGGAACCTATAGTGCAGGGTTTCTTGGTTCCCAGGACACCAAAGTTGGACATGTAGAAAAGCATATAAGAAAGGCCATCCAGAAGAATCAATAGGTCATATGACTCACCATGAGCCTATAGAAATAGAATTTGCAATCACCAAAAAAAAAGATTTGAACCAAATATTAAGCAATTGAAAACAATCAAGCGTAGAATTTAGTAGATACGTAAATACATAATACTTTTGTGGTATGTATGTACATCACCCTTAAAAATATTAGGGCTTAGAGTAAACATGAAGAATAAATTCACATGCCATCAAAAGAAGGCAGAAGAACCATATAGCAGGGGATCACGGTTGCCAAATGCTCTTAAGACCAAACTTGTATATGTAGAAAAGCATGGCAAAAGAGAGGCCATCCAAGAGAACCCCTACGGTCATATGATTCACCATAGCGTTCTCAAAAAATCAATACAAGAATAAGGTAGTTAATGAACTGAAAAGGAGGCACTAGCACTAGAATACTTATTGATACAAAATTGAGGCAATGAAAAGTAAAAACAAATAGAATAACAAACAAATTTAGGCATTATGGATGGACAATACCTGAAAATATATCAGAAACGTATTCATCCATATATATTTCTCATAGATTCTAAATTGCAGACGATAAATATAGCTGACAGTTCTCGGTGGCACACGAGCTTGAGAAAAATTCTAATATCGGAGATGTATCAAATTTTAAATATCCTAGCATATCACATCAAAATGTGGAAAGCATTTGAACATTTAACTGATGATTTTCTCACCAAAAATATCAAAATAACTTCTTCTAACATCTTCCAAAGTCAGCCAAGAATTAGATGGTGAATCAAAGAAACCCAATGCAATCTACAATCAAACTAAATCATCTTTATCAAACCGATGATCTCGTGACAATACAGTACAAAATGCGAAAGAATTTTGTAATTGTTATGAAACAAATGTATAACTCAATCATAGAATGTACATAATCTTATTCATATTTTGGTTCGGTACTGGTTTACACATAGAATGTCTACTTTTAAAATTGTCAGCCAATAGTTTCCATAAAACAAATCTATAATTCATACCACGACCGATAACTTGTGCTGCAAATGGATATCCTGAAAGCCTTTTAGCTTCTCTAGCAATGCATCTTAATGTACTATGATGACAAATGTTATTTTTATTAGTAAATGCATGAGTGTTAAGAAGCTTCAAACAGATATTCAGAACCAAGTCATACAATAATCAATGTTTCCTTCTTCTTTTCAGTCAAATTTGCAATTATCGATGCAATTCAATTTATCTGAGTAACTATCAAAATCTTACCTCCCAAACTGACAGCAAGTGGAGCAGGCACATGCTCTGATTTATGCTTCTCCCTAATATTATCTAGAACTAGCATATACTTCTTAGATAACATGCAAAAGATAAGAATTAGATGAAACTTAGCACGTCTCCAAGTGGAGCATCTCTCTCAAGATATTTCAACATCTTAGCAATGACTTTCCGCAACAAATTTATGGCAAACAGAGTTTTTAAGCTCAAAATCCTTTTTCAGATTTTGATATGCATATTGTAAGTAAGTTGTCTTTCCCATGCCACCATCCCCCAACATGGATAGAAGAGGAATATTTTTGTAATAAGTAGTATGAATTTGGTGTTCATTTTGATGGCTTCTTAAACCATTGCATAATATATATCCATATGTTGACTGCGTGCATCCAATCTCATATATGTGCTTGGTCAGAAGCAGAGACCTCTTGCAACTTTTCCAGTTTCTTCTCCAAGCTCGGCTGCCATTTGAGTGATCAAAAAAGAGAAAAACAAACAAAGACGAGGAGAGACATCGCAGGGATTGGTAAAATATTGGTGTAAACGGGGTAAGATAATAGATGGCAGAAAACAAAAAATCGTCTGCTTTCCTTTCTATGGAACAGCTGCGGAGAGGAGGCAACTGAAGAATAACAGTTCTCGGAGTATAATTGATTGAGGATCGTTTGCTCGCTCGTCAGTGGCATGATGGCTACCGCGAGCTCGTCGAACTCACCTTTCTCCTCTTCCTCCCCTACCCCGACATCCTCTATTCTTGATCCCCCTGCGACAGTTAGGGCAGAGGAAGCTTGTACTCGGCAGGGCAAGTAAAGAAGGTGGGAGAAAAAACGAAGGCGTGATCGAATGGAGGGGTATGTGAGTAAAACATCAGAGTGATAACGGGGGCCGCAGGCTCTCATCCGCAGCCGCCGTGAGGAAAACGCCATGCCAAACGACCTTAAACTGCGGCCTCCCGCCGCACCGCGCAGAAATAGCAGCGCCAAACGGGCCCTTTATCACTCATTAGCATCACAAACCTCAAACATCTTGATTAGGAAAGAGTTTCACTACTATGAAGTGAGCAAATTTAGGCTAATTTAGTGCAAGCCGTATGATTGATTTTTCAGAAATGTAGAGGCAACAATGATTAGGTAGGAAAAATCAATAGAAACGTGTATGCTAAATCAACATAATAAAAATCAACAGATTGGTACTTTTTAAACCAAAGATAACAGATGACAGAAATGCATGTGATAGTACCTGCAAACCAGCAAAAATAAGATGGACGTGTGAATCAATAAATCCTGGTAGTACAACCTTCCCTTCAAGATTCAGCTCATGCGTCCTATGACCTATCAATCCCTGCACATGCAAGAGTTTAAAACAAACAATTTCGCACACTAAGTTCGTTCAATGTTCCAACAAGGTAAGACTGAGCCAAAATTACTATGGAAAAGAGAACGAATATCGTAGATAACTGCAAGATTATTCATACCCGAACAGAAGCATCACTTCCGATTCTAATGATACGCCCGTTCCGCACTGCCATTGCTTCCGCAAAGGGAATCGATGAGTTGCTCGTGTAGATTGTGGCGTTCCTTACCACCAAATCAGCAGCAGAATCCATACACCAAATCAGATGCCTCCCTGCGTTTCCATGGACGATCCATAGATGGTTTCAGTAATTGCGAAAAAAGGTGGCAAGTACTACGGTTTCAAGTTAGGTTCTCGCTTACGCCTTGGATGGAGGAGCAGGAAAACGAAGATAGCCAGGATAGCCGCCGCGGCAGCGGAGATGAACCTCACAAGCCCTCTTCCCGTCACCATTGATAGACACTGGTTCTGCTGCGCAGAGAAGAGCAAGGCAATGAGACGGAGACGAGAGTAGTTATCTTGAGCACGGTGGCAGAGCTTCCATTTCACAATTTCCGTTCCCCGCGGCTTGGACCGCTTAACTGTTAAGCTATTGCTGAAAATCTATCATTCACGAACTCTTTTTAAAAATTTATAATTCAAAAATATTTGGTCTGTTTCAAAAATATAATTTTGCAGTTATTATTTATTGACATAATGACTGTAATGCTCCCAATAAAAAAATATAGTTTAATTTAAACTATTTAGAAAACACAATTTTGATAAGGTTTCTTGCGAAATAAATCATCTCATAATTTATCAAGTTATTTTCACTCACAACAACGTAATAAAGCAAATAAATATGAACATTAACTAAATTCTAAGAAGTCAACAAATTATGTCTTCGAACAGTAATGCAATCACAAGAAATTGTGGTAGACCAAATTTTCCAAACAAAAAATTTGCTTACAAAATAAAAACTTAATATAGTATTGTTTGTTCTCCAGAATACATGTACATAATTAAAACATATACAATGCTGACAGCAATAAAAACAGTGCTACAATCACAAAATCGAAAAGAAGTCCTCACAAGGAACTCAAGTCACTAACAACATTTTTCACCGTATCATCAATTTCATATGTCATTTAATTCATATTAAACAATGAAATTACGTCAGGAATACTTGTTCAACCACAAATAAGTAAAGTCATAAGTAAACCTTACAACAGAAATAACAAGTGCAACTTACTTAAAACACAAATAAACAGGAGTAATCAAACATTGTGGTTTTCATAGAATGTTTGAAATTTTCATAGAAGAAGAATAAATAATGAACCCTTCTCTAGGGTTTCACGGAAGTGAAAATATTGATTTTGACAGAATCATCGATTAGCTTCAATGAGTACAGATATAAGATAATACCTTCATAAACTTCCAATATCTATTCTAATATTTTTATTACATTAGGAATTGATGAAGATTACTGTGTAGTTGTAGCCTGAGAAGATAAGTTTGTGCATGGTGTAACTAGCTCTGATATTTGGCTTCTTAGATACGCAAGACCAATTTTTTTGTTGTGACTTATCATTGCTTTTAAATAAGGTGGTGTCCTTGCTTGGCTAGATTTGTTAATCATTCTAGTCATGCAGTGACCTTTGAATAGGATTAGTTGAGCTCTCTCGATCATCATCTTAAGAGCTCTTAGGAGACAATAAATGTTCACCAGTCGCAATAACCCCACCGAACATAACATTGAGCTTCTCGTGAAGCTTTGGGTGAATTCCATCAAACCTACATTTCTTAGCATTTGGTATAACCTATCATTCGTGTAATCAAAAGAAGTTATGTCAAACATTTGTACGTGCAAAGAAAATATAAATATGTATGTCATAAAATAGATCTCACCTCTAATTTCACACTCCATCATTTTGATGATGCATCTATTGTGTTTTTAATTTGATCCCAACCATGTTCAGTAGATCCTCTTTTGAGCTTTTTCCAAAGCTTCCAATCATTTTTTAATTAATCTCATTTATTCTTTGATTGAGCCTAGTTCTACACCCTTCCGGTTCTCTCTTAAAATTTTGTTGTGGTATTTTTCCAACTTTCTTTGTTGAAATGTGTTGTTGGTCTATTTCCTAATTCAATTTATTTTAAACAAATATTGCAAAAAAGTCATTGTTGCTTCTTTCTCTCATATAGTAGATAATGTGTTATCTCTTTTGTTGCCCATTTACTAATTTATCTAATAAAATGATATCTTATTTCAAATGTTAAATGAAACTAGTCAAGCAAATCAAAGTTCATATATCCAATTTTTATAATATATCATGAAAGAATATCATATACAAAATTGAAGGGGCATTTACAACTATGTTAATTAAGCAACTCAAAGGAGAGCATGTAAATGTTAAGAGACATGCACATAGATAACATAATCCACATAGAAATAAAAATTTTGATGAAGAAAAAAACTTATGACATGGATGTGAACTCCTTGAAGTGGAATGCGAAGTTAATTAAAATAGGAGCAAGATTTACATACATGCCTCACGAATGTTGTGAATTTACATATTCATCACCTAAAATTTAATGTTTACAAAGAAAATTGGCAAACTTGCTATCAAAATTTCATTTTTATGTGGTAACAATTGCTCTCATATCATAAATAGTCAATGATTCAAAAAATAAACAATAAATATAACAAAAGAGAGATAAAAATGAAACGAGATAACAAAACTCTAATTTTAATACCACTACTAGTAACATTTTAAAAATGAAGTCCACCTTTTTATGTATAGCTTCATGTCACCAAAGACAAGAATCATTAGGGATTCAAGCAAGGTATTTTTTTCGTTAATTATTTTAAGGAGTCACCCTCTCTTTTACATTCTAAAAAAAGTAAACTACTCTTCCAAAAGGAGCTAGATGTGCCACTACCAACAAAAAATGTAAACTTTAAGTGCAATCCTTAGAAAGTAACCATTAATTATATGGAAGCAACTTTGCTTTGAACCACAATCACAAACAAAGATTCTTAGCATAGTTTTCATTCTCTCTTGGTGGATAACGGTCATCAATTCAATCACAATTTCCTTAAAAGGTTATCTCTATGCTCAAGAGCTACAAAAGGTTCACAATGGCAAAAAAGAGTTCAACTTAAAAATCTAATTATGCTTTGACTTAGCTCTCTCAAGTAAATAAAAAAGATAAATTATACTGGAAAAAGAGTTTGACATCAATTGTAAACATCTACCGACTTTGGACAAAGTCAAATGAGATCTATGTAGAATAACATATCATCCTCCTTCAATAACTTCAAGAATAACATTGGAAAAATGCAACTATTGATGTTAATTTCCACATAGTTGTCTTGAATGGCTTAAATATAGTAACTAATGTTATTTTACTTAATAATGAAAAGAATTTCTACATGTATTTCCTTTTGTATTACTTTTCATTGTGTGATTTCCTATAATAAGCTTTATTGTACATCATTCTTAATTTTCACATCCTTCTTAGTAGCATAGTCAAAATATAACGTAACATACCCCTGATCGATATTACATCATCAACACAACAATTTGTGATCTAATTTACATTATTGTCTGAAGTGGAAATATGTTTATTCACTCATATCAACACAATGTTTAGCGATCTAAACATCACAATTATCTAAAGCGGCGGGAAACACTACGCATGAGTGCACAATGACATCCTTTTTTGTACTATAAGGGGCAAACTCCTCTTAGTATGCACATACAAGCCTTTCTATTTACACTACTTCATTCTTTTATATCATACCTTCTTTTTTTTTATAAAACTTTTTATTAAGTTTATAGATCATGTAAGGAAGTGATATATGCACTTATATTGGAATCTACTTATCATGTAATCATAAAATCTCTTCTTAAGAAAACTAATATAATTATTTATACATAATTGTTAATATACATGTTCTATACATGACAATAAGAAGAGTTAGTTCCGATCTAAACCTCAATGATATATAACATAGAGTCAGAAAAATTGAAATAAAAAATACATATAGAAATAAGAAATCCTACTGTAATTTAAAAGTATAATTACTCACATTAATCTTTCACCTTTTCACTTTTATTAATCTTCCAAGTTAATAACTTGAACATACTAAAATTTGGAAATGTTGCTATTTCTTCTTTTTTCGGATCCGAATATTCTCCCATTTCAAATTTTTGATGTTATTATGCAATAAAACTTATATTAATATTTATTTCGTTAATTATTTGACTATTAATAACTTTCAATTGAACACTTGCTT
Organism: Phalaenopsis aphrodite; assembly: GCA_003013225.1. Taxonomy (NCBI): domain Eukaryota; kingdom Viridiplantae; phylum Streptophyta; class Magnoliopsida; order Asparagales; family Orchidaceae; genus Phalaenopsis; species Phalaenopsis aphrodite. The sequence continues at coordinate 59,464 of NEWO01000809.1, forward strand.
TTAATGATGTCACGACTTCTTCTTCTTCATTCAATTTGAATGTTCCTCAATCTAAAATTTAATATATGTATATGTTGGATCCTAGATTGTCTTTCAAAAATACACATCTCAAGAGTTGAAGCCAAGAGAAAGAGAGAGAGAGAGGGAGAGAGAATAGAGTAGTTAGAGAATTATGGGGAAAAAAGTTGCGAAGAAGTTCCTTTATTCATTTTATGGCCCCCAATTTATGAGGACATATTTGTACATTTACGGAAATGAGAGAAAGGTTATGAAAACCGCCCTTAATGCAATTAATGTACTAATTTAATATCAAATTCATGTTGCAATTTAAGTGCAATACAATGGTTATCAGTTGATCGACGTGTTTGAGTTCAGTTATTCGAGACGACCAGTTGCATGACTATTGCTCCTGCCGAGATAAAGTCGATTGGTTTAGTAGTTGTGACAAAACATTCTTACAAGGAGCTTAGGTAGCTAGGTCCATAAGTGTGGTCCACCGATTGGATCCACCAGCATTGGATGTCAGTCAACTTGATCGAGTGGTCGGTCGTCAGATGGGTTTTGATAATGCTTCTTTAGCTCAACGCTTGGATTGTCCGGCCATCACCCTTGGTCGTTTGATTATTTTGAGATTCTTGTTGGCAATTTTGGTACATACATATTAATTCCTGGAGTTTTTCTGCTCCTTTTTAGTGACAACTACGATAAGGACATAAACTTTCTTAAACAATTAGTGGTACCAAAATTGAGAAAATTAATTCAATAATTAACTTTTCTTTTGATTTCATGCCCAGTGAGTCTTATAAATATGATCACGCGGTTGAAATTATGTTATTTGCTGCTAGTTTCCCCCAAATGGCATAGTGAAATCATGTTAGATGGTACCAACCAGAAAAATATAGATGTTGAAGTTCTGGGTATCGTTTGGCTTTCGAATCCCTGCCTCTATCAAGTAGAAAATGATTGTAAAGAAAGAGAAGCGGTCGAGATCCAAACCTGTGTCGGTTGATCAAGTTAACACATCCAAGAGTCCAGAGGACTAGGAGACGAAAAAGCCCTACCAGAAAGCCCGGCTTTTGGGCCTAGCGTGGGTGTGATTGTTGAAAATGCGGGAAGGAGAAGAAGAGAGCAAAACATAAAATAATAAAAAAATTAATTGCTCCTTGCGTGGATGGGTAGGTGAGAAGGAGAGAAGAAAACGATAAACCTTTGGTAAAATAGGGGAGATGTCGGGCAACCGAGAATGTCGAGCCAAACTTTTGACTCAGATAATGACGGCAGTGCATGTGATGAGAAGATGCAATGACACACAAAGCTTCGAGGGGAAGCCAAGAATATTTGTTGTCGCGAATGCGGTACGTAGCTCGTGGCCCGTGGTCACGACACTACTTATTTTGCTGTCATGGTTGGTGCCGCGGTCTATCACACGCGGGAATCAAAAGGGTTAAAACAGTGTTGCGTTTGTAATGACGTTTATAAACGTTGAAACAAGCACACGAATAGTCGTAATACAGTTATCTGCCCTACTTCTGATCTCCGAGATGTGTTTCTATACTTCTATGCGACAACTTTGGGGTTTCCGTAAGACAAACGCTTAACGCTGCAGATAATATTTTTTTTTTCTTCGAGAATCCAAACCCACGATGTAATACGATTTTCAGCATATAATAATTTTTCGAAGTTTAGAAGTCTTAAATTTT
>NEWO01000809.1:72260-84916 GCA_003013225.1 Phalaenopsis aphrodite
GCCACTAAAGAGGGAAAACTAAACCCCAATCAAAAGTGAGGTCAACAACACCTATACTGGAATCTACATATCATATAATCATAATATCTCTTCTTACAAAAAAATAATACAATTGTTTATATATAGTTGTTAAAATACATGTTTTATACATAACAACATGAAGAGTTAGTTCTGATCTTAGCCTCAATGAAGTATAACATAAAGTGAAAAATTGAAATAAAAAATACAAATAGAAATAAGAAATACTATTGTAATTTAAAAGCTTAAGTACTCACCATAATCTTTCACCTTTTTTACTTTTATTAATATTCCAAGTTAATAACTTGAACTTGCTACAATCTGGAAATGTGAGTAATTCTTATTTTTCAGATCTGAATATTTTTCCGCCTCAGATTTCTGACGTTATTATGCAATAATACTTTTATTAATATTTAATTCGTTAATTATTTGACTATAAATAACTTTCAATTAATCACTTTCTTTTAGTGATGTCACAACTTCTCCATTCAATTTGAATGCTCCTAAATCTATAATTTTATTATATGTTTCTGTTGGATCCTAGATTTTCTTTTGGAAATACACGACTCAAGAGTTGGAGGCAAGAGAAAAAGAGGGAGAGATAGAAAGAAAATACATTAGTTAGAGAATTTTGGGTAAAGAAGTTGGGGAGAAGTCCCTTTATTCATCTTTTGACCCCTAATTTGTAGGGATCTATTTTTACATTTACAGAAAGGAGAGAACTGGAAACCACCCTTAATGCAGTTAATGCACTAATTTAATATCAAATTTATGTTTCTAATACAACAACTATCAGTTCATTGACATGTTTGATTTCGATCATTCCACAACCAATCGATGACCATTGCTTCTGTCGAGATAAAGATGGTCGGTCAACTAGTTGTGACCGGACGTCCTTACAAGGGGCATAGGTAGACCACGAGCATTGTCCACCAATTAGATCCATTGCTATTGCATGTCGGTCAACTTGACTGAGCGGTTGGTCATCAGATGGCTTGTTTAGATAATGCTCAATTTGTACAACACTTGGAATGTCCGACCATTACCCTTGGTTGTTTGATCACTTTGAGATTCATGATGCTAGTTTTGGAACATACATAATTATTCTACAAGTGTTCCTGCTCCTTAATTATGACAACTACAATAAGGATAGGAAAACTTTTGAACAATCAGTTGTTCCAAAATTGAGAAAATTAATTTGATAATTAATTTTTCCTTAGATTTCATGCCTAATGAGCCTTGTAAATAGGATTGAAGGGTTGAAATTATGTTCTCTGCTGCTAATTCCCCCCATACGGTAGAGTGGCATCATGAGAGATGGTACGAGCTGGGATGATGTAGACGCTGAACTTCTAGGTATGGTTGGCTTTCAGATCCCTGCCTCTATAAAGCATAAAAAAATTGTAAGGAAAGAGAAGCGGTCGAGACCCAAATCTGTGTCATCTGATCAAGTTGACACATTCGAGGGTCATGCGAGGTAGGCGCCGAAAAAGCCCTACCAGGAAACCCGGTAGCCAGGCTTAGCAATGGTGTGATTTTTTAAAAGGTGGGAAGAAGAAGAAGAGAACAAAAAAAAAATGTTCCTTGGGAAGATCACTCGGTGAGAAGGAAGAGAAGGAAATGTATACCTTCGGTAAAACAGTGGAGACATTGGCAATCGAGAATGGCGAGCTAAGCTTTCGATCGAGGGAACAACTGCGTTGCACGTAATGAGAAGATTCTAGGGCACACGAGGCTCCAAGGGTAAGCTAGGAATATTTGTTGTCGCGAACATGTTATGAAATCTGTGACCTGCGATCACAACACTGTTTATTTTGCTATCGTGGTTGGTGTTTCAGTCTGTTACATGTGTGAATCAAAATGGTTAAAACAACGTTGCATTTATAACCATGGTTATAAACATTGAAACAAATGCACCTGTAGTCATAATACAGCTCTCCGCCATTGCTTTCGTTCCTCCGAGGTTTGTTTCTTTATTGCTATGTGACAACTTTGGGGATTTCTTAAGACTTATGCTTAACACCGCGGATAAGAATTTTTTCCTTCGCGAATCCAAACTCAAGATGCAATACGATTTTCCGCATATAATAATTTTTGGAAGCTCAGAAGTCTTAAATTTACCTTAAAAGAATAGGGGGGAACTTACATACCACACAACTCTTATATATTTACTTATAAAACAGCTAAATATTCATATTTTCATGTATACCTCTCAAAATTTTAATAGCACATTAAAAATATCATAAGTATTATTTTCTTAAATGAAAAATAAAAGATTTTTGCATAAATTTATAATGCTAAAATATCATAAATATAAGTATCAAAATTTGGGCGTTGAATATGTAAATAAATAAAGTTATGTGATATTTATGTAAATTTTCCTGAAATATTTTTTGCTAGTTTTGGCTAAAGTGTAATGACAGCATATGTATTAGTTATAAGAAAATACATATTTTATTATTTTTAATAGAAATTTTAAATTTTTATTTATAAGATATAGACCTGCAATATCGACATTGGAAAAAAGCAACTATTGATGCTAATTTCCACAGAATTATGCGGTTTAAATACTGTAACTAATGTTATTTTATTTAATGATGGAAAGAATTCCTACATGTATTTCATTTTGTATTACTTTCCAAGGTGTAATTTTTTATAATAAGCTTTAGTGTACATCATTATTAATTTTCACATTCTTCTTAGAACATAGTCAAAATATAACGTAACATACCCTTGATCGATATTATATCATCGACACAGCGGTTCCCAATGTCAGCCCAAAATATCTAGTTCATCAATCTCATGAAAGTGTTGGGCGTATTTGATAAGTCGAAAGGCATAACAGTCCACTCATAAAGGCCAACCCGTGACTTGAAGACGGTCTTTCACTCATCTCTTGGCCCCATCTGTATCTGATGATACCCACTGCACAAGACTATCTTAGAGAAGATAGTGGCTACATGTAACTTGTCTTAAGAGAACATCCAGGCAGGGTATGAAAAATTGGTACTTGATCATGATCTTGCTGATGGTTTTACTATCGATGCACATTTTATATGATTGTCTGAAGTGGAAAGCTTTCTACTCACTCCTAACCGATATTCTCACATCAGCACAACAGTTAGCGATCTAAACATTACTATTGTCTAAGACGGTAGGAAACACCATGCATGTGTGTATAATGACACCCCTTTTTTGTACCATAGGGGGTGTACTCATCCTCGTAGTATGCACATACAAGTCTTGATGTTTACACTATTTCATTTTCTTATATCATACATTCTTTTTTTATAAAACCTTTTACCTCTATCTTCTCTTATTAAATTTATAGATCATGTAATGAACTGATATATGCACTTATATTGGAATCTACATATCATGTAATCATAAAATCTCTTCTTAGTAAAACTAATACAATTGTTTATAAATAATTGTTGACATACATGTTTTATACATGACCATAAGAAGAGTTATTTCTGACCTAAGCCTCAATGATATATAACATAATGTGTGAAAAATCGAAATGAAAAATAAATATAGAAATAAGAAATACTACTACAATTTAAAAGCATATTTACTCACCTTAATCTTTCACCTCTTTTTACTTTTATTAATCCTCCAAGTTAATAACTCGAACTTGCTAAGATCTGAAAATGTGGCCAATTCTTCTTTTTCAGATTTGAATATTCTCCTGCTTGAGATTTCTGACGTTATTATGCAATAAAACTTATATTAATATTTAATTTGTTAATTATTTGACTATAAATAACTTTCAACTAAACACTTGCTTTTAATGATGTGATAACTGCTTCTTCTCCATTCAATTTGAATATTCGTCAATCTAAAATTTTATTATATGTATATGGTGAATTCTAAGCTGTCTTTCAGAAATACATGTTTCAAGAGTTGGAGCCAAGAGAAAAAGAGAGAGAGAGAGAGAATAGAGTAGTTAAAGAATTTCGAGTAAACATGTTGGGGACATTTTTATACATTTATAGAAAAGAGGTAACAGTTATGGAAACCACTCTTAATGCAATTAATGCGCTATTTTAATATCTAATTTATGTTGCACTTTAAGTGTAATACAACGGCTATCAGTTGATCGATGTGTTTGAGTTCAGTAGTTCGAGGAAACCGATCACATGATGATCGCTCCTACTGAGTTAAAGACGGTTGGTCAAAGGGTTTTGACTGAACGTCCTTGCAAGGGGCTTAGGTAGTTGGGACCATATGCATGGTCCACTGATTGGAACCATCAACATTACATGTCGATCAACTTGATTTAGCGGTCGATCGTCAGATGGCTGGTTCAGATAATGCTCATTTAGCCCAACGTTTGAATTTTCTGGCCACCACCCTTGGTCATTTGGTCACTTTGAGATTCATGTTGAAAGTTTTGGTGTATACATATTAATTCTCTGAGTTTTTCTGCTCCTTGTTAGTTAAAACTATGATAAGGATAAGAAAACATTTAAAAAATTAGTGGTACCGAAATTGAGAAAATTAATTCGATAATTAAATTTTCTTTTGATTTTGTGTTAGTGAGTCTTAAAAATAGGATCATAAGGTTGAAATTATGTTATTCGTTGCTAGTTCTCCAGACATTAGAGTGGAATCATGGCAGATAGTACGAACGAGAATGATAAAACACTAAAATTCCGGGTATGGTTGGCTTTCAGATACCTGCCTCTATAAAACAGAAAAAGATTGTAAAGAAAGAGAAGTGGTCGAGACCTAAACCTGTGTCAACTGATCAAGTTGACTTATCCGGGGATCTTGAGGGCCAGACACCGAAAAAGCCCTACCAAGAAACCCGCTCACGGGCCTAGCACGGGTGTGATTATTGAGGGCTAGCAGGGACTGAATGCTGGGGGCATCGAGGTTGGTGAAAAGTCGTCACAAGAAATGACAGTCACCAGCTCTTCTAGCCACTACCACAGAAAAAATGATGTACGCCATCGTGAGGGAGAGATGAACATTCAAATACCTTTTCTTCAATAGATATATTTTTAAGTATGTAAGAATTTTCTTTGATCGTTGGCTATTTTTAGTAATTTCTTGGCATTGTCTTAATGCATATGAATTGGTCGGGTTGGCGGATTACAAGGACATTGAATTATTAAAAGATGTTGTCGAATATGCACCCACGATCACGACCGGGCAACAAGTTGTCATTGATCAATGCAAAGGGTCATCAACATCTCAATTTTTTTCCTGCAGTTGACCTCACTCCTTTGACCTTACTTAGCCACTTAGTGGCTTCCAGTAGGAGCAGCATGAGTGGCGGCAACTTTCCTCTGAATTAACAAAATGTTGAACAAACATAATTGGACCTTCAACCAGAGTAATCAGTCCATTGGAAGGAGTGTCTGAAGGTTCCGCTAAATATTTGATGCTGGAATTTTCGGCCCTTATGGCCACCACGAACTCAGAGGTGGCGACACTGCGAGTGGAGCTCACTACTTGTGAACCGACCAGACATAGGTATTGCATGAACTGGGAACACTTCGTGAGTTGACCGTTTTGGGCAAGTTCTAGTGCAAAACTAATCAAGTGGAATAAATTAGATTAGACAGAGAGTTGGTCCTCTAAACATTGATTTAGAAGGGGGTATTTCTTGATGCTTCCAAAGGGATGGCAGCTACGTTGTCATGCACCGCTCGTCGTTGGGTCATTATCATTATGAGTTGGAGTCGTCAGTTTGTTTATCGTCGTATAATCTCTCTCCCAAGAACTCTCTTCCTTATCATTTTGATGATCTAAAGAGAAAAGAAAATGGAGGGTGACCAAAGGAAACTATGTTGAGATTTTCATACCTGTTTTACAATATTTTTGATGATATTACACTTTAAAGAAAGATATTTTTGATGTTTTATTGTAGGAACAATGAATTAGGGTCATTGGAGAAAAAATATGCAAAAAGAAGTAAATTTGGAGCGAAAAAGACCAAAATGTGAAATTTTGAACTAGGGCGCCAACGGCGAGCCCAATAGCACCGACGGCGAGAATTTCCTAAGACTCCAGATTAAATAATTTAGAAGGCCCGCCGACAACGCCCTCGAGGCCAGCGACAGCTAGATCGGCGGTTATGTCCAAAGGTGCATTGGATGTGGATGAATTTTGGAGGGATGCTTAGGCAACTCTTGGGAAAACTCTTCTACATCTTTAAAAGAAGATTTTGGTCGAAAATGGAGGCTCATGAGTTAGAGGAGTTGGAAGGTTAGAACTGCGTCCAAGAGTTCCAGTAGTGTGTATAGAGTATAATTGTGATGAATTCTTCGAGAGATTGTGAGAGTGGAGGGAAAGTGAGAGATTTCTTCCTCCTTGCCGATTCTAAGAAGAATTCTGTGTGCTGTAAAGAAAGGAAGAGATTCAGAGGAACTTCGAGGAGTTTGCTTGAGGAGAAGTTAGAGATAAGTGTTATTTACTTGTTGTAGTTTGTATGACTTTGCTTTTATATATGAATTCTGAGTTTTGTTGTGTTTTTCCCATGAGTTTTGAGTAGTTTTCTTTGTCTTTCTCCTTGTCTTGAGATTTGTGAAATGGTGATTTAATTGGTTGAGCCATGAAAATGTTAAAGAAGTTGTGATGATCTTTTCACTTCGATCTTATTTTACTTTCAATCTGACCAATTGATTTGTTAAAATATGTTAAGTTTTACAACTAAAGTGAAGATTACATCCAAGCTTTAGGGAGGTCAAAGCCCTTGGAAGTTGGGTGCAAATAAATAAAGAAATAAAATTATCGGGTATAGAATTGGAGATTTTAGAGTGACAGACTAAAATCGTCAATCCAGTCCTATCGTTTGGGTGCTGAAGTGTAGATTTTAACCCTCAGGCGAGGGGGACGTGGGAGCTCCGAAGTGAGAGTCGATATCCTCTCAGCCTAGCCGCAAAATTCAGTAAACAAGCGAAGGATTAGTCAATGTTCTTTATGCATGGATCAAAGGGTAAAGAATAGGTATGCTCCTATTTGGAACAATACAATTTGAACTGATTCACTTTATCCATTCACTATAATTTCTTGATATTGAGAATGATGCTTTCTTATATATTGAATATCACATTAAAACCCTTATTAGTATAACTAGTTATTTAAGAGTTATTAAAATTACATATTTATTTCAATTGCCTATTAGTGACAGATAAGCAATTTGAATTCCATTGTTATGATCAAGTATTGCTTTTCTAAAATCTTAGTTTGTAGTTCTAATATTACTCCCTGTGGGATCGATATCTAGGACTCCATTAGAGCCCTACATTACTTGAGCGATACATATACTTGCGTTGATGAGTATGACTTTACCATTTTTGAATATTATATATACATCTTTATTATAGAGGGACTCTCAATGGGGATTGGCGGGTGTACCTTCAGGATGTCAATTTCAAGAGTGAATTTGAAATTCATAAGGTAATTTGTGCTTGCTAACCAAAGTGAGGGGCAACACAACGGATTTACGGAGATAGCCACTAGGGAAACTGATGACCACAGAGAAGATTTGATTCAATTTAAAATTTTGATGTTTTAACTTTAATTTCAATTTTGATTTGGATTTAGTGAAAATTTAATTTAGGTTAGGCGAAAATATGTGAAGAGGTCAGATTGAGATGAAATGCACAAGGACTCACATCCAGCTCAAAAGATATCGAAATCACAAAGAAATGAGAATAGAACGCCTTAACCCATTTAACGCGGTCTTAGACCTATCTCGAAAAATGACAATAGGGTGTCGTGCTCTAGTCAAGGTGGTCTTAAGCCTATCTCAAAGATATTGTGTAGAGGATTGGATGTCATGCCCCATTTAAGGTGATCTTAAGTCGATCCTGAAAAATCAGAGGGTGTCATGCTCCACTTAAGGTGGTCTTAAGCCTATCTTGAAGATATCATGTAGAGAATCAGATGTTGTATTCCATTTAAGGTGGTCTTTAGCCGATATTGAAAAATGAGAATAGGGTGTCGTGCACCACTTAAGGTGGTTTTAAGCCTATCTCAGATATATCTTATAGAGAATCAGATGTCATATTCCATTTAATGTGGTCTTAAGCCGATCTCAAAAGATGAGAATAGGGTGTCGTGCTCCACTTAAGGTGGCCTTAAGTTTATCTCGAAGATATCGTGTCACATTAGGAAGGAAAGCTTAAGGACTCACATCCAACCTAAGAGATGACGAGCTACATTGGAAAGCTTAGGGGCCCACATCTAATCTAAGAGGTAGCATAATGGAATTAGAATCATGCATTGAACCAAAGAACATTGTGAGAAGGGTGTAGAGAACTTGTGGTGTTGAGTTTATGAATATGTGGAATGTGAAGATTGACAGCTATGCAGAAAGATTTGTGGGATTTTGTGAAGAGTGTGGAATTCTGTGGAAAATTTGAAGAAATTCATGTAGACGATAGAATTTGTGCTACAAAGTGCAAAGTGCGGATCCTCGAATTTGAGACGAATCGATTTATCATTTTTATCGTTCTTTTCTTATTGTTTTTATCATATTTTATTATCAAGGTAACTTTTCAAATTTCATTTTCATCGATTAACTTCTCAAATTTAAATTTTAATTTTATTATTAGACTTTTTTGTATCGTTCTTTATTCGTTATAATTTGGGACCAACATGTGATCATGCAGCTTTTCATCAATCGCACAAAAAGACAATTCAACAAACATGCTGAAATATTGAAAGAAAATTTATTAATTCTGCCTCAAATAGGTAGTACAAGTTGAAACTGTTAAAAGGCAACACACTGAGTACATCTAAAACATCACATCATATTTGGCGTTCTGACGTAGTATAAAAAGGTGATAACTGACTATCTATCTGCCTGTCTGTCTATCTGTCCCATGGGGTAAGCTAGTGATCAACCCAACCTTCTAAGCCACAATTCAGGACAAGAGTTCCTTTCATGTGCGCTTAGTGGTATAGCTATCTCATAGCTCGTACCGCTGTAGCTCCTCCAATTCCAGATCTGGCCGAAATTCATATGACACATTGTTGTCATCCATCTTCTTAGTGTGACAGAAACCCTACATCACCAAACTACGGGAATGCAATGCTTTGCTAAATCTGCTCCGTTTCCTTTCAAGATCAGCACAGAACTAACTGCAAGCATAATCTTGACCGATCCTCTGAACTCTCCGAGACCAACAATGTTGATTTCTTTTCCAAATAAGATGTTTCTTTCGCTCATGAAAGATACTATGCAAAACAGCCTGAAAAAATCATGGTGATCTATGTGTGGCGGAATATAGGCTCCTTCCTCGTAGATTTTTATGATGCATCTATTTGGAATGCAATATGTTGACAATATGCTCAATCTGACCATCCTCTTGATCATTCATTTTATCGCGAATGACAAATGATCCACCTCATCATATCTTAGGATTCCCAGGGGTTCCCTTGCTTGTCCTTAACAAAATTATAACATCATCCACACTAGATAGTAATTCTGTCTTTCCCAGGCATCCATTTCTGTGGTTCAGCATATATCTTCTTCTTTACCAGTCCAACTCAACCTATGTCTCTGAGATCGAAAACACAGTCCAAAATTCTTCTTTCGTCATTTTTTGAGAACACACCTGTGTGAAGCTCCAGTATTTCTAGGATATTGACACATTTCTTTTGGATTTCTTCATAGTATTTGAATTCTTGCTTTCATACCCAGCATATCTTCTCAAGCTCAGCTCTGGGTATCATCTGTAAATGCTAGGGTTGTACCTCTGAATGCATCTCTGAAGGAATCCAAGACAGTCCCGAATTTGCAAATTTCGAAATGTATGGCTTGACATCTAAGTGCTCAACACTCTTGAGCCTCATGATCGCAGTTGTATACTCCTAAAACATCCCGTAACGCTCCATATGGAGGACATTACATTCTGGACACTCAGTAAATGACCCTGTCGACCATGATGAGTGGGGTATTTTGACGTTATACATCAGGCATCCCACAAAAAGTTCCTCAGGGACCTCCAATGGTGTGTACTCTGTGACAAAAGCTGAATCCACTGCGATTGGAGAGCTAGTAGAAATCCCTTTCAGATTTGGGTCATAAACTTCCTCTTCATGAATCAAACTTAATCCTGGAGTGGCTTCCTGTGCAGGTCACTTCTTCAAGTGAAGCAAAGCTTTGTGTTTCCTTCAGTTGGTATTCCGAGCCGCGCCCTCCTCAAAGGCGTATCCAGAACCCTTTCTTCATTAGCACCGAGCAAGTCTCCTGTCGGCGTGGTGATCTTTGACTGCAATTGCCTTGTCCCCTCCATCGGGTACTATATTCCCCTCGGCTTTCTTCCTCTTCAGTGATTTGTCTTCCTTGACACTAATCCCGAGTATTGAAAGTAGTCTTTCTGCTTCACGGCAACTTACAACATCCATCAGAGGGCCTTCATAGTCTAAGTTAACTTGACCGTAGTCCAAGTCAAAACTCACCACGCCACCCTGGGAAGCCTTTTTTTCATTTAGTGTGAGATTTAAACCGTCTTTAAAAGCAAAGATCAACCTCTGTCCCGACATTTTCTTACATAAAACAGGGGAAACATCAGCGCATTGATACTTTGTAAGAAAAAGAACAATAACAAACCATTATTAAGTGGATTTTAAATTTTACATGTGCAAGTATTTAATTTAACTTAATTTAGTGAAATTTCAAAATTTAAAGAAGATTTAGATGAGCAAAATTCAAAATTTTTATTTTATTAAGATTAATTTTGTTACAAAATTCTAGACATTGTCATAAATAATGGCCAAATAAACACCTTAGAATGAGTAAAACTTTTAAATTTCATCCTAGAGAACGTCAAGTTGTATAGTATTTCTTCAAATATCACCCGTTGACTGGTAGCATGGGCCCTTCGCCCTGAAAATCCAACAATTGGTAAGATCCTCCTGAAAAGACCTTCTTCACGACAAACAGTCCCTCTCAGGTTGGGTCAAATTTTCAACCTTTCTTGCGGTGTGCAAGGATAAGCCTCCTGAGGACGAGTACAATTTCACTAACAATGAATATTCTTGGCAGACCAATTTATCGTGGGCTCAGACCATCTTCGCTTGATAGAGCTCTAGATTTTGCTATGCTTCTAGTTGTTTTTTTAGGCTTTCCAACTTTGTAGGTCTGAGCTTGACGTTGTCTTCCACTGTAATTTGGTTGGTAACTGCGACTCTGAGAGGCGATATCTGCAATTCCAATGGGAGTACGACTTCGGACCCGTACATGAGCGCATATAAATTTTTGTATTATCATATGATTCATTTCTGATTTCCTCGAGCTTATTTAATTGCAATAATCATTTTTCGCCAGCATCTTTCAAATTATAATTAAATTTTCTTACACCAAAGTAAGTTTAAGTTTTGTGCTTAAGTTTTACTAACAAATGACACGTCTCTCCAAAGAGAAGTCTATATGGTGACATTCCTATAAGATTTTTATATGCAGTCCTACAACCCCATAACACATTATCAAGTATAGCAGACCAATCCTTTCTATTATGATTAATAGTTTTTCAATATTCTTTAATTTTATGATTAGAAACTTCTGCTAGACCAATGCTCTGAGGATGATAAGGTGTGGCATTTCTATGTTTAATTCCATTTTTTTCAATTAATATTTCTATTATTTTATTTTTAAAATGACTTTCCCATCTATAATAATTACTCTTGGCCTTCCAAATCTCCTAAAAAATATTTTTCTTTAAAAATTTTGCAACGCTTTGATCATCACAACAACGTAAGACAACTGCTTCTATCCATTTAGAAACATAATCAACAACAATTAAAATATATATGTTACCTAAAGATGGTATAAATTGTCTCATAAAATCTAAACCCCATACAGAAAAAATTTTAACTTCTAAAGTAAAATTTATGGACATTTCATTTCTTTTATAAATATTGTCTACTCGCTGACATCGATCACATGTTTTTACATAAATATTAATATCCCTAAATAAAGTACGTCAATAAAAACCAGATTGTAAGATCTTAACTGTAGTCCAATCGGCTTTAAAATGTCCACTAAAGTCATAATCATGATTTATTTTAAATAATTTCTTAGGTTTCTTCAAATGGTACACATCTCCGAATAATTTGATCCTTACATTTCTAATATAAATATGGTTCATCCCAAAAGTAAGATTTGATTTCCTATATAAATTTCTTTCGTTGTTGGTATGTTAATTCGTCAGGTACAACATTAATTAATATAAAATTAACAATGTTGGCATACCAAAGAATACACCACTCATAAATAACGTATAATTATTCATCAGGAAAATTTTCATTTATGTCATCATCAAAATTATAGAAATTTTCCTGCTCCAACATTGAAAAATGATCAGCAATTTGATTATCAGATTTCTTTTTATCAATTACCTCAAAATTAATTTCTAGCATCAGAAGGACCCATCTAATAAGTGTTGGTTTAATATCCTTCTTATGCATGAGATGTTTAATTTTAGAATGATCAACATAAACAATACATTCTGTTCCAATTAGGTATGGTCTAAATTTATCAAATTCATATATTATTGATAATCGATACACCTTAAAATTATCTATTTTAAATATACATTTAATGCTCAATTTATGCACATTTTTTTTGATATTACACTTTAAAGAAAGATATTTTGCATGTTTTTGGTTTCAGG
>NEWO01000809.1:120315-170044 GCA_003013225.1 Phalaenopsis aphrodite
TAAAGTACCTCTTTAAAAGAATGAACATCACTGCCCCAAAGCCAAGCATCACAACCAGCATCCCTTGCGCCCCATACATCATTCCTCCTATCATCACCTACATGCACTGCGTCTTCAGGTTTCACTCCCAGTAACTCACACGCCCTCATAAATATCATCGGGTTCGGCTTCTCTGCCGCTACCTATAATTATTGGGAGAAAATTAAGAAATTTGTGAACAAGTTTATTTGACAGTAAATTAAATTTATAAACTATTGTGGGACGAACTTCATAATTCAAAAGAAACCATATTGTCTTGTAGAGGATAAAACTTGATCAAAACTAACCAAGGTTTTCACTTAACATTAATCACGTACTTAAATGACTTAGATATGATAAGACTTCACAATAGAATATGAATTAACACAAGTTGCTGAAGTGATGGATGTAAAAATAAAAAGAGGCATTTACAAAGATGCCATAAAATTCATATGCATTTACATATCTAATATTTTAACTTTCATATTATGTGCATAGCACTCACATCTTTAACTTCACATCAAAAATATCACTACTATTAACTTTATGAAAGTTAAAGACGCTTTTTTCATGAATAGGTCAATGACACCAAAGTGATATGAATATAAATATCAAACAGAGATGTTAAATATGTAAATGCATAAGAACTTAAGTGAATTTCTCAGATGAAAAACACAATAAATTGAGATTGTTACTTACCTCAGCAGAGACAGCAACTCCATCAAACCAGTGATCGCACTTGAGAGCCCTTAGTAGAGGTCGTAATCTAGTGTCAAAATTTGAGACAACAGCTACTTTCACCCCAGCTTCCCTGAGAGCTTCAAAGACCTTTTCGGCGTTAGGATCACAAAGGTGCCATGCCTAAGAAATAAATCAATAAATAATTATCATAAAGGTTAAATAATAATAATAGGTCCATAAGACTGAAAGATGCAAAAAGGCATGCCTTGTCAGTAGTATAGTATTGATAAAGTTCTTCAAAGTATTGAGAATCTGAACAGCCTGTGGACGAAGCAACAATGAATTGCCAAAATGGCCTCCCATCATCAACATATCTGAAATTATTTGTAAACAAGAGAGAATAAAAATGTAAACGAAGAAAAAATAAGTATTATTCTACCTGTAAAAGGGAAAAAAAATTCAAACATTGGCGTGAACTAAGGCGAGCAGGCCAGGGGAAAAAAGTTAGAACGACTAAAAAAAAAAAAAAATAGTGAAAACATACCTAGTTTCTCATATAATACTTCAAAAACACATATATCAAATTAGAAAGACAAGGGATAAAATCTACAATGAAACTATGATAATTAGGCCCAGTTTGGGGATTTTGTGTGGCATCTGTGTTGGAATGGATAAGCTTTTAGGAAATGACAAAGGCTAAAAAACACAACTTATGAAAGAAGCTTCACTCTTATTTATCACCTTTACTTGACTTGATATAAACTCAAAGACTCCACCCCTGTTTATACTAGTGGCACCTCCTAAATTAATGGCTAGGATTGTGCCACCATAATTACAATCCAATGGTTACAAATAAGTCCACACCTACCACACAATAATTCAACACCTACAACACAATGATTCAACACCTACCATACCTACCACACCTACTACACAATAATTTCATACCTACCACATATTCTAGAATAAGCTTATAGAAATTAAGCTTTATTTAAACAGCTAAAACCAAGTTTACATTTCAACACCCCCTCTTAAACTTGATTTTGTGACTCCAAGCAAACTTCTCATTTTAATAAAGTCTTCACTCTTGAGTGGCTTGGTAAAAATATCTGCAACTTGGTCTTGAGACTTCACATACTGCACTTGTATCTCCTTTCTTTCGATGCATTCTCTGATGTAGTGATAACGCATATCAATGTGCTTGCTTCTATCGTGGAAAACAGGATTCTTTGCTAGCGCAATTGCAGACTTGTTATCGATACAAATCTTAATCGCCTCTTCTTGTGGTAAACTTAACTCTTTTAATAGGTTTTGAAGTCAAATTGCATGACAAACACATGAGGTTGCAGCCACGTACTCTGCTTCGCAAGTAGAAAGAGTAACAATTGGTTGTTTCTTTGACATCCAAGTGAAAGCAGTGTCTCCTACGAAGAACACGAACCCTGTAGTGCTCTTTCTATCATCCATGTCTCCAGCCCAATCACTGTCGCTATATCCTACAAGCTTGAAATTGTTGGATGATGAGTAAAATAAGCCAAAATCAATTGTACCTTTGATATAGCGCATAATTCTTTTAGCAGTCTTCAGGTGAGTAACAGTCGGAGTCTCCATGTAGCGACTGACAAGTCCAACAGCATAAAGAATATCAGGTCTTGTGCATGTTAAGTAGCGCAAACTTCCAACTAAACTCTTGAAAAATGTTGGATCAATTCTTTTTCCCTCATCAAACTGTGATAGCTTAACTCCACATTCTACAGGGGTTTTTATAGGTTGACTATTCTCCATCTTGAATTTCTTCAATATCTCCCTTGCATAACCTTCTTGAGAGATGAAGATCCCATCTTCCGTTTGCTTGACTTCAATGCCAAGGTAGAATGCCATGAGCCCAATATCTGTCATTTCGAATTCCTTTGTCATCGCTTTTTTGAACTTTTCAAACATGCTTGGATTGTTTCCTGTGAAGATCAAGTCATCGACATATAAACAAACAATCAAGATATTTTCATCCTCATTCTTGATGTAAAGAGAATGCTCATAAGGACACTTCATGAAGCCTTTCTCCTGCAAATACTTGTCTATTCGGCTATTCCATGCTCTTGGTGCTTGCTTTAGCCCGTATAGAGCATTTTTTAGCTTTAGAACCTTGTCTTCTTGCCCTTTGACTTCATATCCTGGTGGCTGCTTAATGTAGACTTTTTCTTCAAGTATTCCATTCAAGAAGGCAGATTTTACATCCATTTGATGTATTCTCCACTTATTTTGAGCTGCCAAAGAGATTATTAGTCTAATAGTTTCCAATCGAGCAACAGGGGCAAATACCTCATCATAGTCGATGCCTGCCCTTTGACTGTAACCTTTTGCCACTAATCTTGTCTTGTATCTTTCAACTTCTCCTTTGGAATTCTTCTTCGTTTTGTACACCCACTTCACATCAATTGCCTTATGCCCTTTAAGAAGAAAAGCCAGCTCCCATGTGTCGTTCTTCTCGATCGCCTTGATTTCTTCATCCATTCCATCTTTCCACTTCTTGTTTTGTATGGCTTCTTGGAAGTCCATGGGTTCACAGTCGGCAAAGAGACAAAAAAGAGTAAGATTATTTTGATTCATAGTTACCTCATAAAGATCTTCTAATCTTCTGAAGCGTGGTACTCTTTCACTTGAATTTTCTTGTGAAGTTGATGATGATGAGTTGCTCTGATTACTTGTTGTTTGTGGAGTAGTAGGCTCTTCTCTTGCTTCCTCGATCCTTGGCTGCTCTACGTCTTCTTCTTGAAAGTATGGGAAAAAGTTGTAGTCCTCAACATGTAGTCCCCAGTCTCATTCTTCTCCTTAATCGAATATGACATCTCTGCTGATGGTTGTTTTCCCTGTATTTGGATTGTATAACTTGTAGCCTTTCGAGTTGTTGTCGTAACCAATGAAAATGAACTTCTCGCTCTTGTCATCCAGCTTACTTCTTTTCTCGTCAGGTATGTGTACATGAGTTATGCATCCAAAAACTCGTAGATGAGAGATGCCAGGCTTCCTTCCACTCCATGCTTCTTGTGGTGTCTTTCCCAACACACTTCTTGTTGGTGATCGGTTAGCCAAATAAACAGCACATGCAACCGCTTCTGCCCAAAACTCTTTCGGCAATCTTTTGCTTTTTAACATGCTCCTTGTCATGTTGAGGATGGTTCTATTCTTTCGTTCCGCTACTCCATTTTGTTAGGGGGATCTTGGAACAGTTAGAAGTCGACGTATTCCTTTGGCTTCACAGAATTCTTGAAATTCTTTTGAAGTGAATTCTCCTCCTCGATCAGATCGCATAGCTTTGATCTTGAGACCACTCTCTTTTTCTACATCTGCTTTAAACTTCTTGAATATTCCAAAAACCTCTGATTTTTGTTTTAAGAAATACACCCATGTTTTTCGTGACAAATCATCTATGAAGAGAAGAAAATAGTTGCTCTTACCGAGTGAGTTTGGCTTTATTGGACCATAGACATCTGTATGTATGAGCTTAAGAGGCTTTTGGGCTCTTGAACTTGACTCCCTTGGAAAGCTTTTCCTAAAGTGCTTTCCGAGTAAACATCATTCACATAATTGATCAGGGTGGTTGATGCAAGGTAGTCCTCTCACCATCTCTTTCTTTAAAAGCAAATCGAGTCCCCCAAAGTTGAGATGCCCAAATCGAAAATGTCAAAGCCAAGAAGCATCTTTATAACAGGTCTTCAGACATTTGACAATATCATTTTGAATGTTGAGTGAGAACATTCTATTTTTAGACATTAGAACCTTAGCAATCAAGTTACCAATATTGTCTTTTAAGAAGAGAGTTTTTTCTTTCAAGTGAATATCATATCCTTTCTCCAAGAGTTTCCCTAAACTCAAGATGTTGCTTTTCATATTCGGCACAAAGTAAACATTAGAAATAAATTGATGCTTCTCATTTTTCTGACGGATAAGAATGTTACCTTTGCCTTTCACCTCTATCTTGGACTCATCTCCAAAAGACACATTGCCACTTACTGATTCATCAAGCTCTACGAACATGCTTCGTCTCCCACACATATGGTTGCTTGCACCTGTGTCCAGGTACCATGTACTATCTTCACCTCTTTCATTGCCTTTGTATGCTAGAAGTAGAGTGACATCTTCTTCTTTTTTTTCTTCAATGTAGTTGACTCTTTCATTCACTTTGTACTTAGGTGCTCTACATTCTTTCGCATAATGCCCGAACTTGTTACAATTATAGCACTTAATTTGAGATTTATCATACCTCGAATTTGAGTGCCCTTGACCACGTCCTCTTGTAGATCTTTTTCCTTTCTCATAGTTATTTTTGGTACTCCATCCTTGCTTGCTAGCATGACCTTGTCCTCGTCCTCTATTGTGGCTTCTAATGTTGTTGAAGCTTTCATCTTTCTGAGTTGGTTGGAGATTTGTCTTGAGAAGTTGTTGGACAATCTCTTCATTCATCTTCTTCTTTTCTTCATGGGCTTGCAATGAACCCAGAAGTTGCTCTATCGTCATGACTTGTAAGTCATTCGTCTCTTCGATAATGGTTGTGATACTATCAAATTTTGAATCTAACGATCGGAGGATCTTTTCCATGATAGCCACATCTTCTAACTTCTCACCATTTCTTTTTAGTTGATTGGAAATGGTAATGACTCTAGAAAAGTAATCGGAGACCAACTCGCCTTCTTTCATATGCAAAACATCAAATTGACTTCTTAAAATTTGAAGTCGTACCTTTTTAACCTTCTCTTCTCCCTTATATGAAACCTCGAGCTTCTTCCATGCTAGTTTGGCCGAGGTAGCACTTGAGATCTTCTCAAAACCATCTTCATCTAAAGCTTGATAGATGAGGAAGAGAGCCTTCTTGTCTCTTTTTCACAAGTCTCGTAAGCTATCCTTTTGTGTTGTGGATAAAGTGGACTCATCACTTGGCTCATCGTAGCCTTTCTCCACAACCTCCCAAACGTCATGTGCTCCAAGAAGTGCCTTCATCTTGATACTCCAATTGTCGTAGTGCTTTCCTTAAGCATCGGGACTTGGAACGAAGCCATGCCACCATTTGTCATTTCTCTGTAATGGAACCTCGCTTTGATACCACTTTGTTGGACTGGATAAGCTTTTAGGAAATGACAAAAGCTAAAAAACACAACTTATGAAAGAAGCTTCACTCTTATTTATCACCTTTACTTGACTTGATACAAACTCAAAGACTCCACCCCTGTTTATACTAGTGGCACCTCCTAAATTAATGTCTAGGATTGTGCCACCATAATTACAATCCAATGGTTACAAATAAGTTCACACCTACCACACAATGATTCAACACCTACCACACAATGATTCAACACCTACCATACCTACCACACCTACTACACCTACTACACAATAATTTCATACCTACCACATATTCTAGAATAAGCTTATAGAAATTAAGCTTTATTTAAACAATTAAAATCAACTTTACATTTTAACAATCTGGAGCTGTTTTATTCTCGCTTAGCTGGACCAGAGCAAAATGCCACCCCACCACATGCCCATCATTTGTGCCCCTAGGCACCTGCTACTCTCAAATGCTTGTAGTAGCATCAGAGTGTGTTTATTACTAATCCGTATGAAAAAAAATAAATAAGGACTACTAACAATGAAGATGAAACAAAAGTTCATAAAAAGCCATCATTCATTCTAATTAAACTCCTTTCAGTGAAGTTTCAGAAAGCAAAGCCATCATTTCAAAGATTCAATTTATTGATAGTATTATGCTGAACAACGCCACTGAGAATAGAAAAAACACAACGCAGGAGATAAGATTATTGAATCAGATCAATGTCATTTGAGATTATACCATATTGACATTTGGTAGGCAGCGGTGCCTTATAGAAAAATATAATTTACATTTGCACAACATATACATGAAACATAACTAACAATTTAATCTCATGCCCGAAAAATGTAATAATCATAAAATTTTGAAGCTTTATCAATGTATTCATTATAATTGAGTTCTATACAAGATTTGATCTCCATTCTGCACAAATAATTTTGTAAGGAGTTACTAATTATCTACATTTACCTTCATAAACGTTCAACAGTTATTCCATTGACCTTCTGCGTGAATAATAATCCTACTCCACTATCCAAATCTTAACTCACTTGACTATACTGCATCGCATAGTGTCACAACCAGGCCTGATAGTTTGGAAATAACCAAGTCAGGAACTACAATCGGACAATATTAACATTTCATTTCCTTACCATATTTTTCAGAAACTTCCAATATATAAAATAGTCACTAATAATCCACAAATACACTTAAGAAAATTTAAATCATCTAACAATAACAACAATATCTACAAGTGAAACATCTAAATCCACACAACAATATATCACTGTGCAAAAGAAAACAGTACAAAAAGAGACTACAAATACATCATAATATGATATTTATCAGTTGTAATCCTACTCCTATAAACAAAATTTTTCCTGCAAGACATATCAACCTATAACTTTTATTTTCCTGAAAGAAATCATTAATTTCAACAGTAAATTTGACATAATGAACAATTATTATCTTAATATGCATTAAATTCATATATAAAAGCTGTGTGAATTACCAAATTAATACAATTCAATACTTTATAAAACCATAAACTTTCACTTTAAATTCATTCATTCTAGTTTAAATTTAAGTATTTATCTCTTTTTAACCTCGATAAGAGTCCTAATAGAATTATTGCCCTACCCGAAGGTAGTCCCAAAAATAAGTCCAAATGTATCTAAAAATTATCCAAAGGTACCCTCAAAATTTACACACGAAAATACACCTTTATCATTTCCTTTATCATACACAGGTACATCGCGTCCCTTATCAATATCATCTAAAAGT
Organism: Phalaenopsis aphrodite; assembly: GCA_003013225.1. Lineage (NCBI taxonomy): Eukaryota > Viridiplantae > Streptophyta > Magnoliopsida > Asparagales > Orchidaceae > Phalaenopsis > Phalaenopsis aphrodite. The sequence goes on from NEWO01000809.1 coordinate 127,901, forward strand.
AATCCTATATTATTTAAACTTTTATATTTCATTTCTTTTAAATTACATTCTTTTAAAGACATTGAATAATCATTTCCCCATTTTCCCATTTATTTTCTGTAAATTCTTAAGCTTATAATATGCATATAATCATAAAAATAATTGTCTAAAACATTAAAGAAATTCATTATATGATAAATTTTAAATTTAATATATATAAGAAAATAATACTCATCACTTAGCTTGTTTGTCAAACCGGTTCCCAACTCCTTCACATTCTAGACTCAAAACTCCTGACATTCTAGACTCAAATATTCTTCAACCTAAATTGTTATTAAACATTAACATTTTTAAATATTAATCCAAAATTATGTAAATTAAACTTTAACTTTTAATTAGAACATAATTATCTTTTAAAGTGACTTATCTCTTGATCTTGAAATTGAATCTTTCTTCCTCCAATTTATCCCCGAATCATGTAAATTTTATTTTAACATTACTTGAACAAATATATGCTCTCACACACATACATTAATTAATTAATTTAAAACTATAAACAATTTACCTTATATACACTCAACCGATTGCCCTAGCTCACACATGCGAGCTCCCTTCCTTCTCCTCCCATCGGTCTAGGCTAATCCAAAGCCACATACACTCTTTCTTCTTCCTCCGGTCTCCTTCCTTAGGTCATAGCTCAACCCAACACCGCTTGCATCTTCTCCTCCTCTTCCCCTACATGTGAGCATATGATTTCCTCAACTAAGACTCGACTCCTCCACCGTTTCGCAAGGTAGCAGAGCAAGAAGCCATGGCCTTTTCCCTCTTCTCCTTCGCTCTTCTCCTTCGATTGTGTTAGGGTAAGGTTTGGCAATCTCCCTCGCATGAGAAGGGCGGCTCAATATTGTTTTCCCCGGCTCGAAAGCGGCATCGCATGCACAGTAAGGGAGCTTCGACTCTTCTCTGGTTTCACCGGATAATTATGCTCACCAAAACTCACGCTTCTTTTAAATTAGGTACAACGACTTCTCCTCTGCTCGACAAATCATCGATGGAGCTATTAGCTAAGGCTGGAAATGACCTTGTCTCCCTTCTTCATTCTCCATTTTGTCTTCTCTGGTCTCATTCTCGTTTTTCGTTTGTTGTGTGACGACTATGAATGAAAAAAACCAAAAGATGCCATACCCCACGCTATTTCACTTAAACAAATCGTCCGACTGTTGGTTTCAATACATTATTACTATTATTATTATTATTATTATTATTATTATTATTTATTAATTTAATTAGTTGAAATTCAATTATTACAATTTATCATTCTTATAAAATTTTGTCCTCGAAATTTGAGAAGTATAATGAAAATAAACATTCCTCAAATGAAAAGTCGTGGATATTTTTCTTGCATCTCAGGGACTTTCTCCCAAATAACATCCTTTTCTGATCCTTGCTTCCATAAAATCTTCACAAATGAGATCTCTCTATTATGAAGCTTCTTCACATCATTTTCCAAAAATCCTTGCATGCTCCTCAATATATGTTAAATCAAGCTTAATATCACCCGAGTCTGCTATCATCCAGCTAGATTCATCTGCAATACACTTTCCAAATAAAGAAATATGAAAAACAATATGCCTCCTTGCATATGAGCTGATAAATTCAATCTGTATGTAATCTTTCCGATCCTCTACACAATTTCAAATGGACCGACATATTTGGGTCTCAATTTTAAGTTATTCCAAAGATTTTTAAGTTATTCCAAAGATTTGCACTTTTCAAAGGACTAACCTTGATAAAGAAAAACTCTCCAACTTCAAACTCAATGGGTCTGTGTTTGGCATCGTAATATTCCCTCTTCCTATCCTGCACTGCCTTCAATCGTCTCTAATTAGTTAAATCCTTTCAGTAGTATCATCAACTAAATCATCTCCAATGATCTTTCATTCGCTTGTTTTAGTCGAACATAAAGGTGTCTAGCACTTGCTTCCATACAAGACTTCATATAGAGTCATCCCAATGCTAGCATGGTAACTGTTATTATAAAAAAATTCTACAAAAGATATATGTGATTACCACCCTCCACTAAAATCAAGGACACATAACCTTAATAGATCCTCCAAAGTCTGAATAGTCCCTTTTGACGGGCAATCTGTCTGAGGGTGAAATGTTGTACAGAAAGCCAATCAGAGGCCCAAAACTTCCTGAACTTTCTTCCACAATTTGGAAGTAAATCTATCATCTAGATCGAAGACAATAGATTTTGATACTCAATGCAGTTTCACAATTTGATCCACATAAAACTTGGCTAAACTCTTCACTAGATCTCTCTATCTAATGGGTAAGAAATGGACATACTTAGTCAACCTATCAACAATTACCCAAATAACATGATGACCATGAAGTGATCTAGGCCACCCAATCACAAAATTCACAACAATCTCTTCTCATTTCCATACTAAAATCAGTAATGATTGTAAATGGCTTCCAAGATGCTGATTTTATGCCTTCACCAGATGACATGGAAACTTAGCTACCAATTCTGCCACAATCCTCTTCGATTCTGATCACCAAAATTTTTTTTTGAGATCATGGTACATTTTATTACACCATGGGTGAATAGTTTAGACAGATAAATGGGTCTCTTGAAAAATTTTCTTTCTTAGATTATCAACTTCTGAAACATAAACTATGGCTTTATATTCCAATAAGTCATCCTGATTTAATACATACTTATCCAAACTACATGTCTTAATCTGCTCTAGGACTTTCTAGAAACTATTATCTTTAGCCATAGAATCTTCAATGCCGCCCTTCAAAATTGGTTGTACCATCAACAAATATAATTGATCATATTGTCATCACCAAAATCAACTATAAATAACTTCAAATTCTTCATATCTTTAACTAACTGCTCCTACTTAGTAAATAAATAAATTAAATTATCTGAAGTCTTCCTATTCAATGCATCAACAATCACATTTACCTTCCCCGGATGGTACTAAATATCCAAATCATAACCTTTAATAAATTTCAACCATCTACTCTGCCTCATGTTCAACCCTTTATGAGTAAAGAAATACTTCAAACTCCGATTATTAGTAAATACCTCACATCTAGCTTCATACAAATAATGTCTTCTATATTTTAAGTACAAAAACAACTTAATCAAGCTCCAAATAAAGTGTGGGATAGTTCCTTTCATGATTATTCAATCGTGATGCATATACAATGAACCTTCCATGCTGCATAAGTGCTAAACCTTTCAAAAATGCATCATTGAAAATTTGAAACTCATCTGAACCTGAAGGAATAACCAACACTGAAGTAAATATTAAATAAGTCTTTAGTTTCTCGAAAGCCTCCTCACAATGATCTGACCATTCAAACTTAATTCTCTTCTGATTCAACCTTGATAATGGCATAACAATCTCTGAAAATTCTCCAACAAATCTTATGTAATAACAAACCATAACTTGAAAGCTTCTGACCTCAATAATATTAGTAAGCCTTAGCCAATTTGCAATCGCTTCGATCTTATTTTGATCAACAGATATACTGTCTCTAATGATAATGTAATCAAGAAAAACCATACTTTTAAGCCAAAATTCACATTTAGAAAATTTGACATAAAGTGTGTTATCCTTCAAAACCTGTAGCACAACATTTAAAAGATCTTATACGATTGGTTTCATCACTCCAATACACCAGAATATCATCTGTAAAGACAATCACGAAAGTATCCAAAAATGCCTGATAAACATGTTTATCGAACATGTTCATCGGGTCCTTGAAAACTACTCAGTATTAGTCAGTCCAAATGACATCACCACAAATTTATAGCACCTATAACTAGTCCCGAAAACTGTCTTTTTTGTCTTCTTTATTCTCAGCAAATGATAGTCTGACCTTAGATCAATCTTTAAAAATATAAGTCCCTTCAAATTGATCAAATAAGTAATCAATACTCGACAATAGATATTTTTTTTAGAGAGAGCTTATTCAACTCTTTGTAGTCAATACATATTCTGAAGCTCTCATCCTTCTACTTCACGAATAACACTGAAGCTTCATAAAGTCATGTGCTAGGTCTGATAAATCCTTTATTTAGTAACTTCTACAGTTGACTCTTCAACTCCTACAACTCTTTAACCGTTGTTCTGTATGGTACCTTGGATACTTAAAACATGGCAAGAGCTCAACAGTAAAATCAATCTCCCAAAGTGGTGGTAACCCTGATAAATCATCAAGGAAAATTTATAGATATTCTCTTACCACCCAAAGACTACTTTAGAAAAATCTATTACCTGAGCAAGAAATTAATGAATTTCATGATTCAACAGTTTGAAAGCCTTCAAATAGGTAAATATCAAAATTGTCCGCCCTCTACCACCACAAAATTTAATTTCTGCCTGCCTAAGTACATTTATTTTGAAAGTCTTTCTATTTCAATCAATGGTAACAAAATTTTTAGACATCTAATCAATGACTAAAATCACCTCAAACTCCACCAAGGGTAACTAAATAAATTGTGCCACAAAATCATTAATTTCTTCTCACATGAATGATTAATCATTTGACATTCTAACTGATAATATCATATGCATAGAAATGATATTCAATCACGTCACTTTAACCAGTTCCTCGACTATTAAAGAGTTATGTTCCTGAATTAAACAATACATTTATCAACCCACTCTAAAGATATATGATATCTATCACTAAAATTATTGTATTTAATATTTAGAGTCGACTTATTAATATATTTAAATTCTTACTTTATTTTATGAATGACATAACATGAATTTTATGATGATCAAATATGCACTGGGTTAAAATTCTTAAAAGTAAAAAATAACATAACTTCAGGGGAGTCCTTAACTTCCTGCTGCGAACATATACAGTATGATGGACATCCTATTGAGTAAGAACTGCATTTGGCATTGATCCTAAAGATTCAGCTACTCTCGGTCTGCCAAAGCTCACCTGAGGTGGTCAAGACTATCCTTAGAATCAACTGATTTAGGGTAGTTCTTCGCCGTATGTCCTGGCTGATGTAACCAAAACTAGATGTTGAATCCAGACAAACACTCACCTTTATGTAACCTTTCACACTTGTCACATTTCTTCACACTAAACAGAGTATCAACACTGCTGGATTTCTCCTCAGCGCTTAAATTTTCGGATTGGAAGGACTACGTGCCCTGAGATCCTTAAGAAAACCCGAATCCCTCTAAATTTATCTTCTTATAAATATCTCTCTCACTGAGTAGCTTCTAGATCCAGCTAATTCCATCCGACTCTCTCTCCAACAAAACAAAATAATCATCGATTCCAACAGAAATCAGTGGTTGTCAAATCATATCTTTCAGTTGAGACAAAAATCGGTGGCACTTCTCCTCTGCATTTGGAATCAACTATGGCGTATACCATGGGAGCATGGTGAATTCAACTTCATGCTGTAAAATGGATCAATCACCTTATATTGACTAGAAAAATTTATCATGCATCTGCCTGCTGGTTAACAATGATGCAATCCAGTTTTTAAAGATATTCACGAACTTGTTCCATTGAATTATGTGGCTGGCTCTACCCCATATTTCTCCTGCAAATGATCTTGCCACCATTGCTCTATTTCTCTTTTTAAAGCAAATGTGGCTAGAGTAACCATCCTCTCTGGAAGACAAAATAATATAAGATATTTTTCACTCTTAACAACCAATTTTTAACATCCACCGGACCTCCTCTAGAATTTAGACGTAACATCACATCCTAAAATAATTTCGAACACTTGTCTATTTGGCCTCCCCACTAGAATTGGACTGAGTTTGAGAATTCTTAATCAACTATATTAGTACAATCATCATTTTAGTAAATACATATGTATTCACATTAATTTGTGGGGTGTATCAACTTCAATCATATCATCTCAAACATTTTTCCTATTAATTTTCTATATTTCTGAAATAATAGAAGAAAGATTTTAATTAGACATAATTTAACCTTTTATTAATATTATTTACAAGTTAATTTAATAATCCTAATAGCTCTTTTTTTATCATGATCCAACCTAGTTGCTCTGATACCACTTTTCTCACGAATTGGTCTGATAGCTTGGAATTAACCAAATAAAAAAATGTGGTCAAACGATATTAACATTTCATTTCAATATATAAAAGAGCCATTAATAATTCACAAATACACATAAGAAAATTTAAATCGTCCAACATTAACAAAGATATCTAAAAGTGAAACATCTAAATCCACACTATAGTATATCACTATCCAAAATAAAATAATACAATAAAATTCTACAAAACATGATTCAATTGTAGTTTTGTAAGCTAAATCTCTCTTGTCAGACATCTCAATCTATAACTTTTTTTTCCTGAAAGAATTATTAATTTCAACAGTAAACCTATTGAGCAATTATAATCTTAATATGCATTAAATTCATATCCAAATGCTATATATGAATGACACAAAAAATATAACTCACTACTTTATAAAAATGTAAACTTTCACTTTAAATTTATCCCTTGACGTTTCAATTTAAGTATTTATCTATATTTAACCTATTTAAGAGTGATAACAAAATTATAAACATATCTGAAGGTATCATAAAAAATGTACCCGAAGATACTTTCAAAAATATACTTAATGTATCCTCAAAATTTACACTCGAATGTACACCTTTAAATTTTTTTTTAACGTACACGGGTTTTATGCATCCCCTAATAGTACCATATAGGGGTAATCCTATATGATTTAAATATTTACATTTCATTTTCTTTAAATTACCTCATTTTAAAAAATTTAAATAATCATTTCCCCTTTACCCCATTCATTTCCTTTAAAATTTAAGCTTACAACATCCATATAATCATAAAAATAATTGTCTAAAAATTAAAGAAATTTTTTATTTAATAAACTTTAAATTTAACAATAGAAGAAAACACTTACTCACCCGCTCAGTTTTCTTGTCACAATGGTTCCCTAATCCTTGACCTTCTAGACTCAAATGTTCTTCAACCTAAACTACTGTTAAACATTAATATTTTTAAATATTAATTTTAAATTGAGTAAATAAAAATTTATTTTTTAATTAAAAAAATTCTTATTTTTTAAAGTGATTCGCCCTCAATCTTGAAACTGAATCTTCCTTTCTCCAAATTCTCCCTGATTCAAGTAAACTTTTTTTTAACATTACAGAAATAAATATATACTCTCTTACGCACACACATATATTAATTAATTTATTTAAAACTAAAAAAAATTTACCTTATATACGCTCGATCGGTTGCACTAGTTCACGCACGCAAGCTCCCTTCCTTCTCCCTTCAGTCTCAATTTGATACAGAGTCGCACACACTCTCTTTTCTTCCTTTGGCCGCCTTTTGGTCACGACTCAACCCAGCATCACACACATCTTCTCCTACCTTCAGTCTCGACTCAATTTCCTCAACTAAGAGTCAACTCCACTGTTTCGCATGGTGGTAGTAAAACCGTGGCTTGTTCCCTCTTCTCCTTTGCTCTTCTCCTTCGATTTTATATGGCCATGTTGCCGAAAAAACTACCAAGAAGATTAACCTATTGGTTTAAATTAGGAAATTAATCGGGCTCAATTGAGTCAAGTATGTCACGGATTGGACATAGCTTGATCGAATCAAGAGTGTTCATGTTCAACTCGAGTTTGAGTCGAGATTCCACATATATATTCACACTTGGTTTCCTACAACAACAACAAAACGCCATATCTCGGCCACATGAATCTTTTTTCTCCATTGTGTCCTATTTAATATCATATTTTAATTTAATTCTAATAGATTAAAATCATTTTTTATACAATATATCCAAGTATTTTAGGTTTACCTCTGCCTTTCTTAACATTGGTCAAATCTAAAATATCTATTCCTCTAACCAGATCATTAGATGGCTGACGATTAATGTGACCAAACCATCTAAGACAAGTCTCTCTAATCTTGTTCGCTACTAGACTTATACCATCCCTATCAAGGATATATTCATTTCACATTTTGTCTCTAAGTGTCAAGTCATTCATCCACCTAAACTCATCTCAACAACACTTAACTTTGTTTTATGCTTCTCTTTTAATGGCCAACATTCTGCACCATAAAGCATTGTAGGTCTCACCACCATCTAATAAAATTTTCCTTTTTAAGTCTAAGCGTATTTTCTATTACACAATAGGCACGATGCATTCCTCCACTTCAATTAACCAACTTGAATTATACTAATAGCGTTCCATTTATATCACTATCACTTTGAACAATAGACCGAGATATCTAAAAAATTCACACCTTTTAATAATTTGATCACCCGTAGTTACAACTTTGCACTACAGTTATTACTACTAAAAGGACATTTCATGTACTCAGATTTGGACCAACTCAAACGAAATCCTTTAGACTCCAATATAAACTTTCATAATTCAATTTTTTTCTAAACTCTTTCTCTAATCTTATCCATAAGAAGGATATCATCAGCGAAAAGCAATTACTAAGGTAAATCATCTTGTAAATGTACAGTAAGAGCATCCATAACTAAAGAAAAAAGATATGGGCTTAAAGCCGATCCCTGATATAACAACAATCGTAATAGCAACATTATGATTTCGCTTAAAGCTTTCAAACCTCAGTATGGTTGAGGAGATCTTGCTTTGAACTCTTCATGGTTAATTGCAAAAAAAAAAAAACACACGCACAAAAAAAAGAAAAGGTTGTTAATTTCAAGTATGAATTTTGAATGTTTGAAGAAGACAACAGAATTTAAAGCTATATGTGCCGCAGTCATAGTTCAATAAATAATACAAATTTACAACTTTTATGTAAGCACTGCTTTTGTGCTTATTACGTCAATAACAAAATAACATTAGACATTAGCATTATAGCACCACACCAAAAAGAACTTGAGTTAATCATCTAAGGAGGAATCGAGAATTGCTCTTAAGAGCTCCTCTTTGGAGTCCTTCTCGAAATCACTTCCCATGAATTCCTCTCAGGAAGCCTTCTTAGGAGAGATCATTTCCAGATTGTCACGGCCTCTCTGCGGAACCTTCTTTACTCTCTTGGCAAACATGTTTTTCTCATCAAAAGAAAACTCCATAAGACTTTACACATCCTTCCCATAGATTCCAAAAAATAATTATTGCAAATACTACGGTATCAAAAATATCGTGCCAATTGTAAAGCGTTAACAATATTATACACAACTACACATACCAAATAATAAACTCATGATCAATCAAAATAAAGTTTTGTCATATTTAAGAGCTTAAGTTCTAATTTTTTTGCTCCATCACTTTGAAAAAGATTATGACTTATCCTCTATTCTGACACAATCAAACAGTCATCATTATCATAAACCACTAATCTATTATCCTCACAAGTCTACAAATCAAAACAATTTGTTATTATAAAAACCCAATCATCGGGTCATTCAAAGACTGCCATTTTTAATTTATCTCCTCCCACACTCCTAAATATTCTCCAAGCTATCATCATCTCCAAATGCCATCCAAGGATTCTCACCGTTTGCATGTAAGTTAACCTTGGATATTGGTAACTTAAAGGGTTCTGTCTAAAGTCTACACTGCAATCTTCATCCAAATTGTCATAGAAAACTCAAGGGGCACCTTTATTACTTTACATTCTTTTTCTTCCCATCTGATGCAATAATATAGAGTTGTACTTCCCGTAAATCTAAGTTCTCCCAACTGAATTTATTTCTTCTCTTCTTATCCTTTCTCAATGCTCTAGAGATAGCTCCCTATGTATTAAATAATCTCTCAAATGTATTTTAGTTATTAATATAGTGGTTATGTTCTCTTGTATGCCCAAGTAATAGACATAGGAGGACCAAACTATAATTTTTTTTCTTTTTGTGTTATTTCCTTTTTCTGCTTTTCCATAAAATAACTTAAATATAGTACTCGATTCAATTAAGACAATGTCCATATTAAAAGCTAAAATTTACTACTTGTAAGAATCAAAAAATTAAAAAGATAACATAAAAAAGGTCCATTTCAATTATCACTTCATGCTAAATCAAGAATATTTCATCGATTCACTGTCTTTGATCAAACAAATAAATAAGAGGATAAATATAAATAAGCTGAGTGAAGAACAAAAGGCAGTAAGTTCACTCCAAAAAAAAAAAAGAACAAAAATCAGCAAATGAGAAGTTAGGCAGAGCCCAGACACAGGAAAACAAACACAATGAAACTGATTCGAAACCATCATAATCATCATAAACGGGGAGAACAAAAGTAAATTAACTATTAAATTTTAAAGATAAACAAGTGGCATAATGGTTGATAATTACCCTGCAATTTTATGCAGTATTTTCTCAGCTGTATATTCAAAGGCAAAAAAGAATTTGAAGTATTAGAAAATTCCCATGTCCTTTTCATTAATGCAAATAGCACGACCTGGAAGTACAAGAGAGAGTCAACTGTACAAGTTGCTGGAGCATGAAAAGAAAAACTAACCTCAGCCAAAAACCAACTCATTCATCTTAAAATCGTTGCCCATATTAAAAGACTATCCGCATGGACTGATTGCTAACAGTAAAACTGGAAAAAAGTAAATTTGATGCTAACAAATAGTTGACTTTTTAATACTTTAAATTTAATAATTCATTACTCTGTGGATGCTAAATAAATTGATTGTAAAATGTCTTAAAAATTATTATAAAATACTTGAAGGTGATCCTGGCCTGCGTGCACACATTTGGGTCGGGCAAAAAGATTAAAAAAACAATCTAATCATTACCCTTGTAACAGTAATAACAATATAATATTCATCAAGGATAAATAAAGCCAAAATAATGAAACAGATTTTTTGACGGTTTGGGCCATCACGATTGAAAAGACACAATGTAACCCAAGCATAAAGCCTTTAAGAATCGAAGAAATATTGCCTCCGTGGAAAAGCCGGGCCCACCGACGAAATCAGACTAAATTAAACACGAAATCAGGCTAAATGAACACGCGAACCCGGCTCGACCGAAACCTGAACAATTCCCGCAAGCACAAAAATATTTCGCGACCTAGGTACCGTTCTATTGCAGCTGAAGAAATATTTCATAGCTCCGTACGCACGCAGCTAGGGTTCCGATGGACGTCTCCTTGAACGTTGAAATGCCGCAGGAATTACACCCATCATTTACCCTGAACTTTGAAGATCATGTGAGTCTGTAATGATATCTAGTTTTATGTTAGCTTAGGGTTGTCATTGTGTTTGTGGTATTGTCATTTCGTTTGGGATGTTTATATTTATAGTTTACTGGTATAGTTTTTGGAAGGCAACAATATTTTTTTTAATATGATAAAACTTTGGGTGTTTTACTGCTGCGATTTTTGTGTTATTATGGTGTTAAGCTTGTATTTTTTTAGTGTTACTCTTGTATTATTCTGGTGTTACTCTGGTATTACTACAATGTTATATTGGTTCTTGTCTTTGATTTAGTACTGTTACTGTGATATAATAGTTGACTTAGTCTGATGTAAATGTTGGTGTTGATGTAGTGTTATTGGGTGCTGCTGTACAGTGTTGTTATTTGTCTTATCATGGTGTTATTTTTTGTGTTATTATGGTTTTAAGCTTGTGTTTGTTTGGTTTTACTCTTGTGTTATTCTGGTGTTACTATGCTATTACTCAAATGTTATGTTGGTTCTTGCCTTTGATTTAGTACAATTACTATGTATAATAGTTGGCTTAGTCTATGTGAATGTTGGTAATATTATGGTATTATGCTGATGTTATCATGGTGTTAGGCAGTCCTATGAGCCAACACAGAGAAGTTTCTAAGCAACACAGTACAAAATGAGCAAGAAACATATGAAAACTATCGTGGCTATGCACATCACGTGGGATTCATTGTTCGCAAGGACTATACTAGCTACTGATCGAATTCCAAGAAACTCAAGATCAAAGACTATATTTGTGGAAAAGCTGGCTACAAGAAAGAGTTTGACAACATAGTCACAGTTAAGTTAAAAAAAACAGACACGAGAACTGGTTGTAAGTCCATAGTTCGATTTGCTGTTGATATCGAAGGCAATTGAACAGTGGCGAAATTTATTGAAAATCACAATCACCTTTTGACCGAAAGTGGTGATAAACATCTTTTTCGTTCCGGCAGAAGGATAATTGAGTTAAATGCAAATGTGTTGATATCAATGACAGGTTCAGTGATCAGAGCAACACATGCATACAATTTCATTGTCACGAAGGTTGGTGGTATGAAGAATTTGGAATGCACTAAGAGAGATACATTTAATTTCATCCAAAGAGAAAGAAGACAAAATTAAAAGGCAGTCAAGTGATACTGAATTTTAGCAACATACCTGAGTCAGCCAATCTGCCAAACTTTCCTCGAATGCATTAACAGCTTCACGGCTAGTTGATGCTTCTTGTTTCTTTCCTGAATGCAATGGTTAAAGTTAGAAGTAGGCATTATACATGGAATGAAGGAAATACTAAATCAACAAATTAGTACTTTTGGCTTTCTTATTTTTCTCCCAATATCCGTTCAACCTAGATGTAGATACTCCTTTCGGCCTCATTTTTGCAGGGTCGTTCACATTGTATTCTATATTTGTAATTTTTTTCTTCTTTCTTGTTTTCTTTACCTTGGTCATTCTCCCTGCTAGAGCATCGTCAAGATCTACAGATAATTTTTTAAATATGTCCCACAAACACTTTTCGGCTAACTCATTTCCTCGTGCTCTATTAATAAGTTGATATGCAAATTTCTGAGAGCATGACGTGAATAGAAGGCACTTGAAGAAACATTATTCAACCCGGAGTCTTTTATATCTCTGCAACCAAACCTGTTATACATGTCTCTTTTAGTATTGATGGACCACCGCAATAAGAAATACTTCTCAAGAATCACATTTATTTTGGCTACACTGAAAACAAATAGTGCATGGAAGCACAACAAACCCATCATCTCAATTTTTTTGCAAGTACATGTAACCTCACATTTAACTTTGTCAACTAACACAATCCAGAGTTGTCTTGTCCCTTCATCATCCAATCTCATTACGTAATATTTAGCCTCACTCTCCACGGATAATTCAGCTGTAAGCCCACATAAGTCATTCAATAGCTCTTGTTCAAACATTGAGTAAAGCTTTCTTGTGTGGAATGAGGGAGCTTACCTCAGCACGGGATTGATTTTAACCATGGGCGTTGTGACGGACTGACCGCATTTGAAATCATCATCTTTCCCGTTCTGATGCCACGATTTCATTATGGTTTCAAGACCGATAAAACAATGTGTGGGAGAGCTAGTTGACTTTGCAACACAATGACAAATATTATTAGTCGACTCACTTCTCTGTGTTGATAAAATTCTCATACCGAATATATCCTTATTAAATGTTGTTGACTATTTATGTCTTATACGAAACATTTCATTTAACCAGACATTGCTTTGTAGTTCTCCCACCTCGATCATTAAGAACCAAGTTTCTTCGAACTTCTCCTCAAAATCACACTTACTCATGCATTTATAAAAAAAAACATAGACGCTCTTAGTATGCACTCTACAGTGTACTTTAGAAGACAGTTTCTTGTAGATATGTCATTGACATAATCTGTGACGTGTTTGTGGGAGAAATTCTACAATGGCTCTTGCCATTGCTTGATCCTGATCGATAAATATTGTTATAGGATGTTTGTCTCCCATTATTCGAATGAATGATTTGAATAGCTGCATTAATGATTCAGTAGTTTCATCAGACAAATCCTACTCCAAACAGTACGTTCTGTCAGTGGTGGTTAACCCCCACAAACGGAGCGCAACATAAGTTATATTTATTTAATCTGTAGCTTGTATAAAAAATTATCACATCCACGAAACAGTCATAATCCAACCAGGATAACTCATCACTCTAAAAAATGTTTGTTAACCAACCAGACTCATCTGTTTGTAAATCTCAAGCAAACATGATATCCCCAGCTTGCCTCTCCATGAACAATTGTATTATAGCATTGACATCTCCTTGTTTAATTCTTTGTCTTCTTTCTATTTGAATGAAATTAAATGCATCTCTCTTAGTGCATTCCAAATTCTCCACATCAACAACTTCTATGGCAATGAAATTGTATGCATGTGTTGCTCTGATCACTGAATCTGTCATTGATATCAACACATTTGCATTTAACTCAATTATCCTTCTGCTGGAAAGAAGAAGTTAATCACCACTTTCGGTCAAATGATGATTGTGATTTTCAATGAATTTCGCCACTGTCAAATTGCCTTCGAGATCAACAACAAATCGAACCATGACCTTACAGTCAGTTCTTGTGTCTGCTTTTTTGAACTTAACTGTGACCATGTTATCAGACTCTTTCTTGTAGTCAGCTTTTCCACAAATATAATCTTTAATCTTGGGTTTCTTGGAGTTCGGTCAGTAGCTAGTATAGTTCTTTTGAACAGTAAATCCCACGTGATGTGCATAGACACGATAGTTTCAATAGCCTTTTGCTCATTGTGGACAGTGCTGCTTAGAAACTTCTCTGCAATTGGTTCATTGCAAATATATGTTGGCTCACAGGACTGCATAACACCATGATAACATCAACATAATATCATAATAACACCAACATTCAAATCAGACTAATTAGACCATAGTAACAGTATTAAATCAAAGACAAGAACCAACATAACATTGGAGTAATATCAGAGTAACACCAGAATAACACAAGAGTAACATCAAACAAACACAAGCTTAAAACTATAATAACACAAAAAATAACACTATTATAACACAAATAACAACACTGTACAACAACTTTTACATCAGACTAAGCCAACTATTATATCACAGTAACAGTACTAAATCAAAGGCAATAACCAATATAACATTGGAGTAATACCAGAGTAATACCAGAATAACACAAGAGTAACACTAAACAAACACAAGCTTAAAACCATGATAACACAAAAAATAACACCATTATAACACAAATAACAAAACTGTACAACAGCACCCATTAACACTACATCAACACTAACATTTACATTAGACTAAGCCAACTATTATACCACAGTAACAATACTAAATCAAAAGCAAGAACTAACATAACATTGGAGTAATACCAGAGTAACACCAGAATAATACAAGAGTAACACCAAAAACCACAAGCTTAACACCATAATAAAACAAAAATCACAGCAATAAAACTAAGGATCATTACAGACTCACTTGATCTTTAATGTTCAGGGTGAATGATGAGTGCAATTCCTTCGACATCTCAATGTTCATGGAGACATCCATCGAAACCCTAAACAGAAACCCTAGCTGCGTGCGTACGGAGCTGCGAAATATTTCTTCAGTTGTAATAGAACGGTACCTAGGTCGCGAAATATTTTTATGCTGGTGGGAAATTATTCGGGTTTTTGTCGGGTCGGGTTCACGTGTTCATTTAGCCTGATTTTGTGTTTAATTTAGCCAGATTTCATCGGTGGGCCCGGCTTTTCCACGGGGCGGCATTTGATTGGACTACACACGTAGCTCTACGTGCGTAGCCTTGAGGCAATATTTCTTCATCAACATGACAGAACACGTAAATCTCTGCAACGCGCATCGACTCAATGCATTTCCGACATAATTCAACGGGAAAAATAAAAAAAGAAAGATCAGAAGAGCCTCTCCAATTACTACATGAATAACACCTTACCAACCCTGAGATTCAGCTACAAGTCAGAAATTAAGAAATAAAAATATTAAAAAAATACATTGCGGACTGAAATATGAAATTTTTTCTTATGCGTTAAAAAGAACTGGTTGAATTTTTTATAGCAAGGTATTACTCGTACCAAAAATGGTTAGGATTCAAATCCAGGCAACAACCAGGAAAGTAAAATAAACACGAAACAGAAATTAACTGTATAAGAAAGTATCATGAGAACTCATGGGCATTACGAATGCACATACCTCAGCCTAGACCGACCCCATGGCTGCTCATAAGCCCAGCGATATCTTTGCAGTATCTCATCCTCTGAGAACTGCACACCGTATTTCTCTCCAAACTGTCGGTATACCTGAAACACAAAACTATAAAATAAGCAGCGTGCTTATAAAAAAGGAAAATGTCGAGATCCTAACTTGGCACGTTTTAAAAAAATCCTAACATTAACCAACGAAAAGTTTCACAGGGGTGAAGCAGAAGAAAAATAATAATAAGGGATAAGTAAGTTTACTTGTGGTACAGGCTGGGAGGGCTTGAGAAGAGTGCCGGCGACGTCCACCAGGAGTGCCCTGTGCGTGATGTCCCCGTAGAGAGATCTCCTGTATTCTAAATACTCTTTCGCTCCCAACAAATCCCATCCGCCTCGGAGGCCCCCCTGAAGCGGCATCCCTCTAATTCCGCCGGTCACCCCATCCGCAGCCGCCAAAGCAGAATAACAGCGGAAATGGAGATTCTTCTTAAATTCAAAGCACCAAGAAAATCCATGGGAAGAAGTAGATGAGGAAGAGGAGGAAAGGGGTAAATGATCGCAGTTTCTCTCCGAGATCTTGAATGCCGCCGTGATGGGAGTCCTCAGGACCCTAGCCATCGTCTTTCAGGTCGCTCAATCCTCCGCTGATGACTTGAGCTACAGTATCCGTTCGCCGTTTTCTCGGCCAGAGACAGTATCTCCTTCGGTTGCCCGTTTTCCCTCGACAGACATGGCCCGGGGAGTGGGAAGCGACGTTTTATCCATTTGTCGTGGCGATTTGTCAAGTGGAATCCCGGAAATGCCATTCCTTACATTTTGCGGTTGAGTCTGATTAATTAATTCAGCTAGACTAATTTTAGGAGTTTGAATTTACTCATGAAAATATAAATAGGACGGCTAATTAAAAGAGGAATAATAAAAAATGACAGTATAAATAATTTAGCATTATTTTTATATTTTTAATAATTTAAAGATAAAATTTTAAACTTTAATTTATTTTGAGTATATTTTATATTAATAATTTTTTTAGAAGAGACAGCTGACGAGCTTATGAGCCAAGCTAGGGAGGGCTTGAGTCAACTCAAGAGCTTATGAGTCTAGCTTGGGAGGGCTTGAGCTTGACTATTTATCTCATTGAGCTCAGCTCATGAGTCGCTTATCAAGCCAATCTCAAGTTGGCTCACGAGTTAGTTTGGCTCGATTACACCCCTAATTTATATACATACCAAATAATTCTTCTTCTTTACGTATCAAAGATCTAAACTTTCCCACTACATCAATAACATCAAAGGCTTTATAATTACTTCTAACATTTTGTTGCTATTAAATTTTAAACAATGACAAACTTTTCCTGCATAGACATCAAAAGATTATGAATTTAATATCAAATTTTGACAAATAGGCTTGGTTAAACTACTTCGACAAGTGAGCTCAGTTCAACCACTTTAGCATGCGACCTTAGTTCAACCACTTCCAAAACGGTGCTATAGAATATGCATAACAAATCCTATATAGTCGTATTTGTGTATATATATAGTTTCATTGATTCTCTTGACCCTTCAATTGATTTATGCCAGAACAACAAGATAATGATGACCGTTCGACTGTCATGCAGACCTATGGCTTTTCCCAATTCTAAATGAGTTAACATTACGAATCTTTGAGGTATAGAATCAATGCATTTCATTAAATGGAACATTTAAGCCATGAAACTCGTCATCTTTCCTATGATGAATTAAATCATTCACTCTCATTAGAGAATTAGGACTGACCTTTGTTGGAGAGCACTTTGTGCTTCACCTATAGGGAGTAGTCTCTTGAGTAGTGCCAATGTAGGAAACCTACTTCATCCTCAGGTGCCTTGGCTCTCTCATGGGAAATAGTTGTTTAATTTTTTAAGTGCAGCCAGTTGAGATCCATGGAGGCATGAACCTCATGAATAATTGGATTTAGATAAGTTAATTGAAGATGAGTACTTTGTTCGTTCAAGACCAATATTATTGCTCTTGCCCTCTACCGTTTGAGTTGTCTAAGGAAAAAAGATGCAATAAGTTAGTTGATTCATAAATAATCTTACTTGTGGTACTTCAAAACCTTTTATAAACATACCCCCTTCAAGGTTGTAGGAGTATTGAGAAAGAAGTACGAGCCTTGTATTTTCAAAAAAAAAAAAAAATTGATGCTACTTTGAAAAGCTTGATATAGCCATGAGCAAGATCTTGGCATTTGAAATGAAAATCTCGCAACCCCACATAGAAGAGAACCCCCATCGTAGGAAGCAGTTGGCTCCATCAAATAGAGAATAGGAATCTCAGAAAAGATCAAAGTTTTCATGGGACGCAACATTTTGGAGGTAGGTCCTTCTTTGATTTCGTTGCTAAAGGTTGTGAGCTCTTTGGATCCCTTCATTGAGGCGATGTGGAGGGATTGTTTAGGGGATTAAGTTTCACCACCTTTATATGAATCTGGTTCAATGGGGAAGATTTTACTGAATTTGAATGATTTAGTTGAGGGTCCACCTCCCGATGTGATCAAGGAACAATATGATCCAATGCGATAGTTTTTGTCTGGCTTGACTCTATCGGTGAGGATCTTTATCTTTCTAACCCTTTAAATTATGATTTTTTATGGCAATATATCATAATTTTTTATGGTAATGCAAGTGTGGTTGTGGAGCGACTACCTCCCCCAGGAATGATATTTCGAGATCCCTTATAAAAATTGGAAGGTCCCTCTAAGATGTATGTATTGAGGAAGAAGCATGAGTAAAAAAAGTGATGTTCTATTCCTGAAAGGAAACACGATGACATTTTATCATTCTAATGCTCTTTTCTTTGATTATTATAAGACACTATTGCTTTCAAAAATGGCAATCGATTGAAATGATGAGGACCCAAGATGGGCACTACTAAAATTATTACCCCATGCCAACTATGTTAATGTTTAGGCTATCGAAGAGGATACAAGTCTAGCTACCAGAGAGCTTCGGACTTTGGTAGTAGAAGTTGCACCGTAGCTCAGTCCCATAACTAGTTTCATCCAAAACTAAAAAAAATTGAGATAATTTGACAGACCATGTCGTTGTGTTAGGGGATGGACTCATGGACATGAAAGGATGCATTGCTAATTTGGGAGTTAGAGAACTAGTTACTGATTTATTGTCGCAAAAGTGAAGGGATAAACTTGAAAAAGATATGATGAAACTCCACAAAGATTAAAGGCTATGGAGGCCAAATTGGATTTTTCCTAGCAAAGTAAATAGGAATTTGTCGATGTGCGTTGAAGGTTAGAGACCCTGGAGTCTGAATTGGTGTTTGTTTGCGAGGGCCAAAAATTAGGCAATCCTTACAATTTTGTGGCTGAGGTCTAATTACTACTATGATGCCTTCTTTGGCAGAGAGGCATCCATGTAGAGAATATTAAAATGGATTTTTATATCTTTTTTTTTGCATAATCATGTAGTTTATATTATGTTGAAATCCTTGATTTTTAGACTTTGACTTTATACTTGTGGAAACATTAATTTTTGAAGCAAAATATTTGTTCTCTAGATGTTGGTTTCGACTGTTTGGATGTCTAAGAATGTGTTATCAAAGCTTTTATATTATGTGTTTTATAGTTTTACTGGGGTTCGCATCCGTTGTACTTCTTTAATACACCAAATAATTTTTCAATTTTTCATATATTTTTAATGCTTATATTTGGTCATTTTTTTATGAATTTACAGTTTAAATAAATGTATTTTTATGTTTTTGATGCATGTATACTCAATTTCGGGGATTCAGATAAAAAAGGTGCAAAAATGATGAAATTTGGAGCAAAAAAGACAAAGAAATGCTTTGGCACCGAATGACGCTAGACACTTGTATGGAGCATGCCAGCATCAAATGGCACCACTCGGTGCCAAAACAACACCAAAATGGTTATTTTGCAAAATGCATTGAATATGGTCGAATTTTGAAGGGGTGCCTGATCAAAGGAAAATATGTTAAAAATTTCATACCTATTTTACACTTTTTTTGATGATATTACACTTTAAAGAAATATATTTTTGATGTTTTGTTGTTGGAATGATGAATTAGGGTCATTAGAGCAAAAAGATGCAAAAATAAGCAAATTTGGAGCGAAAAGAACCAAAATGTGAAGATTTGAACTAGGGAGCCGACGACGAGCCCAACGTCGATGAGGGCAAACTTTTCCTGAGACTCCAGATTTAATTCACTTAGAAGGCCCGCCGACGACACCCTCGAGGCCGCCGACGGTGAGATCGGCGGTTATGTCCAACAATGCATTGGATGAGGACGAATTTTGGAGGGGTGCTTAGGTAACTCTTGGGAAAACTCATTCACAACTTTAAAAGAAGACTTTGGCCGAAAATTGAAGAGACGAAAGAGGAGTTCGAGGAGTAGGAAGGTTAGAATAGCGTCCAAGACTTCCCGTAGTGTGTAGAGAGTCTAATTTGTGAAAAATTCTTCGAGAGATACTAAGAGTGGAGGGAAAGTGAGAGATTTCTTCCTCCTTGACACTTCGAAGAGGAATTTTGTGTGTTGTAAAGAAAGGAAGAGATTCAGAGGAACTTTGAGGAGTTTGCTTGGGGAGAAATTAGAGATAAGTGTTATTTACCTGTTGTAGTTTGTATGACTTTGCTTTTATATATGAGTTCTGAGCTTTGTCGAGACTTCCCCATGAGTTTTGAGTGGTTTTATCTGTCTTTCTCCTTGTCTTAAGATTTGTGAAATAGTAATTTGAATTGGTTGAGCCATGAAAATATTAAAGAAATTGTGATGCTCTTTTCACTTTGATTTTAATTTACTTTCAATATGATCAATTGATTTGTTAAAATATGTTGAGTTTTACAACTAAAGTGAAGATTACATCTAAGTTTTAGGGAGGTCAAAACCCTTGGAAGTTGGGTGCAAATAAATAGGAAATAAAATTATCGGGAGTAGAATTGGAGATTTTAGAGTGACAGACTAAAATCCCCAATTTGGCCCTATCGTTTGGGTGTTGAAGTGTAGATGTTAGCCCTCAGGCGAAGGGAACTTGAGAGCTCTGAAGTGAGAGTCGGTTTCCTCCCAGCCTAGTCGCAGATTCAGTAAACAAGTGTAGGATTAGTCAATGTTCTTTATGGCTGGACCAAAGAGTAAAGAAAATGTATGCGCCTATTTGGCACAACACAATTTGAACTGATTCACTATAATTTCTTGATAAGGAGAATGATGCTTTCTTATATATTGAATATCACATTAAAAACTTT
Source organism: Phalaenopsis aphrodite (assembly GCA_003013225.1). NCBI lineage: Eukaryota > Viridiplantae > Streptophyta > Magnoliopsida > Asparagales > Orchidaceae > Phalaenopsis > Phalaenopsis aphrodite. Next base: position 149,109 of record NEWO01000809.1, read on the forward strand.
ATTAGCATAATTAAACTTTATTAGCATAATTAGTTATTAAGAGTTGTTAAAATTACATATTTATTTCAATTGTCTATTAGTGACAGATAAATAATTTGAATTCCATTATTGTGATTGAGTATTACTTTTCTAAAATCTTAGTTCGTAGTTCTAATATTACCCCATGTAGGATCAATTTCTAGGACTCCATTAGAGCCCTATATTACTTGAGTGATACTTATGCTTGCGTTGATAAGTGTGACTTTACCATTATTGAATATTTTATATATACATCTTTATTAAATCTATAACTGTTATTAAGTTTTTAGTACCGTTGCTGGGACATAAATCTTTTAGCAGCAATATTAATTACTTGTATTTTTAAGCATATATAAAGTCGCTGTCAGTGCTTAAGGGAACTCTTGAATTTTTGGCAACACGTTATATAATCACCATTTTTGACAGAAAATGGGGGATGAAGGAGGAGAAAAGAAGAAGAGAGCAAAACTTCTATACTTAGTTTCTTTTAGAGACCTTAAGAGGTTCATCTCTAAGAGTTATAAGAGGAGAGGGAAAGTGAGAGATTTATTCTTCTTTGCAATCCTTAAATAGGGGTGCATATCATTGGAAGTAGAAGGATGTGATTCAAAGGAACTTCAGTGGATTTTCTTGTGGAGGAGAGTAAGATAAGTTGTTTACTTTAATTTTGTGTTGTGTAAACTTATTTCAATATATATAAATCCATGTTTTGTTATTCTTCTCCATGAATTCTGAGTAGTTGCTTTGTCTTTCTCTTTACAGTAAGAAGTAGTGATGTGAAGAATCAATAGCTATTTGAAAATGATCTTGATTTCTTAAATTATGATGATTCATCTTGAACTTCATTTACTTTTCACTCCGGCCAATTGATTTGTTAAAATCTATGCCAAAACATAAGAGCCGAGACCATGTTTTCAGCATTCAAGTAGGGATCACACTTTAATGTCATGAAAGAGTGAAGTTTTCATTGGATTGAGTGTAAAAAAAATAGGAAAATATTATTTTTGGGTGTAGAATTGGTGATTTTAGGGTGCATACTAAAATTAGCAATTTGGTTTAGAAGTTTAGAAACCATATGGTGAGCTGTTAGCCCTTAGATGGAGGAGAAGTGAGAGCTCTCGAGTGGGAGCCAGTATCCTCTCAACCTAACCATATATGTGGATTCAAAACATCTGAATTAGTGAATGTCCTTTATCGCTAGACCAGAGGATTAAAGGATATTATTGCTCCTGACTGTCACATGCAATTAATAATAGATTTGATTATTCAATAGCTACAACCTTATTGTAAATGAGAAAGATACTTATCTTAAATTTGAAACCATCATTAAAATTAATTTACCTGCCTATATTAGATTTAACTTTTAGGTTTGCAAAATTTGCATGGTAGATTTAGTTTCGCTAGATTTGCATTTCACATTTAACTTTAGCTGTTGTAATTTATATACTATCTATTTAGGTTCTTTTAATTAAATAAGAGTTTAACCTTCTCCTTATAGGATCAATACTTAGGACTCTGTTAGAGCCATATATTACTTGAACGATACATATATTTGCGTTTATGACCTAGTGAATATAAAATATTGGAAACACATTTTAGGATTACAAAAATAAAATTATTGGCAAATTAAGCAAAAGAGTTTGGATCTATATAAAAGTTGCACACACTAGACCTGCATTATTCTTGTTACGTGTATATAAATTACAGGTTTGCATTTTTTTATATATCTAGGGAAAGAAGGAAAAAAGAAAGTTTTACTCTTCTTGTTTATTCTTTTAGAGCGTTTCAGGCTTTGTCATGTCTCTCAACTTGAAAGATTTGTGATAAATAGAGATGAATAGTTTGTATGTCTCATCAATATGATAACAAAAGAGTCTTCCAACAGATGATGAACTGCTATAACAAGCTTAGTCTATGTTTGTATTTGATAATGTAATGACTTCGAGATTGCACAAGCAAGAAGAGACTCCAAACATTATTTTTTAGAATGAAATCTACGTTCTCTGCAATCAATTTCAATATGGCACGAGGTTCCCATCATGCGTAGATTTGGTGAACATTTTGAATTTCTTCGGGCTTATTTTAACCCACATCAGTCTCAACGTGACCATGAGTGTAATGGATATCATTATGTATCTATGCTCGGAGGGCTTATTTTGGTCCATAAACTTGTTTTAAAATGCTTTTTAGTTGATGGTGTGGAGTTATGGGATGATCATTTTTCTCCTCTCATTTATGTCAATATGATGTCGGATGACAACGAGAAGTGATTTCATTTTGCTCATATAAAAAGTGGTGGAGTATTCTGACCAGGTGTAATGATTAAGAAGAAAAATTCTCGTCCTTGGCAACTGAGGAAGAGAAGAGTCTTCATGCTTTGAGAAAAGTGTAAATTGATATTATTTGCTTTACTTCATATGCATTTCTTAAGGAGATGTTGAAACGTGAATCTCTTTCTTTACATTGGTTAGCTAATTGTTTTACTTAGGAAAGTATGCAGACTAGATCTTATGATTGTAGATGACAAACATAGGTTGATTGTGTGTAGCATTGAATGTCTTGCTAATATTCAAAATCTTCCAATGCTTGCTAGCAATATGAGGCCTTCAACATTGGTTGTCAGCATCTTCAAGGAAGAAGAAGAATATGCTCCACAAATGCTTTCTTATAGTGAAGTAGTCAACACAACATATCATGAGGCTTTAACGATGGACGAGACCTGGCTACCCTTTTATAAGTCAAGTGATACCTTCAGAGCTAGAGTGAAAAGGAAAAGTTCTACTCAAGAAGAGAAGCATTGATGAAACATCATCGTTGTAGCATAAGGTGGTGGAGGCAAATAAGACTTAGACTCTTATAAAGGTTTCTTGTCAGAGGTTCTATGGATTAACCTCCATCATGGAAGGTTAGGTGATGATCATAAATCAAGACAAGAGTTAAGCACTAGTAGATTATACTCAATATTAATACCCTGATGAAGGGTACACAATGATGACATTCATTTAGGCATAGTGATCTATTTGAAGAACCTGGGAGAGATGACTCAAGGACTTAAAATGGAGGAATATCATGTTCCTCTGATGCAGAGTATGGTGGTGTTATAAAGATGGGCTTACATAATAGGTGAATTTCATAGAGCCATTATGAGGTAAGAGAAAGAGTTTGAAGCTATTTAAATTGAACTGGAGAGTATAATCTCTCTACAAGGAGCTTCTTTTGTTGAGTGACAATCAAAGTTGAAGATCATTGAAAGTGAAAATATTGACTTGGAGTGCATTGTGTTAGAATATGACAATGACAAAGTTACATTTTATCAACAAATAAATATGTTGATGTCTGATAAAGAGAAACTTCAAAAAGAATTGTCAGACAATAAGGTGACTTATGCAACTTTTAAACAAGTTGCAGAAATGATCCATGAGTTGGATGTATAGGTGAGGGAAGATCTTTAGTAGGCATGAGCAGAGTTAGAGCAAGAGAAAAAAATTTAGAGCACTTCAGGATGAGATGGAGAAACTCTATAATCACATGACTGATTATGAAAAGTCATGGCTAATATGTGGTTTGAAAAAGAGTTCATCTTGCCTTACCATGTATTAGTCTTATGAAGGTATTTTAGCCAACAATTTTAATTAGACATTGAAATTCACTTTGGAGCATTGGTGCATGGAAGAATTCTCCCTCAAAAGTAGAAGAATACTAGTTATTTCCTAGATTTTATCTTGAAGATACAGATTCAAAAAAGGAAATGATACTTCCAGTAATATGTGACTAACAAATTTTTTCCTTCTATATAATATTCCTGAATAAAAATAGAAGGAATATCTTATTTTATCATGTAATGATTTGCATAGTTTTGTTTTAGTATGTAAATCTATATTGAATAATTTGATGTGATATACCATGATTGCATAATGTCCTTAGTTTTCTTTTTATTCAAAATTTTGAGTTTGAATGGCTACTCTCTTGTGGTATTTTGTTTTTATATCCTTGGAGGCTTCTGTTTGAATCTTAAGCTTGATTACTGACCCAACCCACACTTACATGTACTTTTAATCTCCTTACCACAAAATATATCTCAATTTATATATAGCGGCTAGTGTGAACACATGCAATGATTTATGAATTATATAATATATTTTCACACTAGGGGTATTACGTAAGTATACATATCATTTCAAGTAATATAGAATTTTCCTTAAAGACCCTAGTATCGATCCCACGAAGAAGGCGGTAACTCTTAAAATCAACTCACATAAATTATATTTAAATTGCAAATTAAATAGATAAAAGGTCTAAAATGATATGCTTACTAAAAGTCACAACTTAAAGAGATAAAAATAAAGTAACAATTAAATGTAATAGCTTAACAAAATATAACAACGAGTCTGGATATTATGGAAAATATTTTCCCTTGCAAAGAGATTTTAATCTATGTAGGATTCAATTGATTTAAGACAAATTGAGGTATTGTGACAAATAAAAGCATACCTTATTCTTCACCCTGCTTGGTGCTTACAAAGAATATTAGCTAACTTAAGGTCGATTCCTTAACATCTTGACTTCACATCAGTGCTATCTAGCCTCTCACCTCTAGATGCCCATAACTTATGCCATTATAATGGCCGAACCCAACTTCAGGATACTATACCTTAAGCCAAACTGATAAGAATATAGCCTGTCACTCTAGATCTAACAAATTCCAAAACCATCAAAACTTATATTCCTATTTATTTGCACTCCCCCTTAGGCAATTGCAATGGCTCTGCCTGGAATGAAGTGTGGTTTCCACTAGTTGAGTGAAATCATAGCCTTCCCAGGTCTTTATGTTTTTTAATGGATTTTAACCTCACAAGTGGTCAGTTTGCAAAGTAAATGAAGATTTAGTGAAAAAAACTATCACAATTTTTAGGAATAAAAAGAAATCCTTAAATCATTCTCATCCCACAAGGTTAAGTCTCATATGTAAGAAGAAAGAAAATAAACTACTTAAAATTCATGAAGATTAAATAAAAATAAAACATTTGCATTGAAATCCAAGTCTTACAATAAAAACTTAAACACATGTACAAAAGTACCTTATGTCTCTCCCCAAACAAAATTTTGGAGTTTCCTTTATGCAATCTCCAAACTTCTTCACACTAAAAACACTCACATTTACACTTGAACACAAAATATAAAAAACCTAACTCACTATTGCTGCCCAATTAGAGTTTTGAGGCTCTAAAAGGTCACTAAATTTAGCCAATTACTTCTCATTAAATAGAAAACATGAAATAACAAAGGGTTACTTTAAACACCTCTATAAAATTTGTACAAATTCTATGTATCTTCTAGCACTAGTCTGGGGCGCTATAGCGCCCTTCTCGCTCGTATTTGGCGTTATGGAGCCAAGGGGTGGCACTATAGCGCCACACAAATATCATCATTTTTGCTCCATTTTTCCTCATTTTCTCTAAATGTCCATTCCATATACCTAAAACCAAAAAACATACAAAATACCTTCCTTTAAAGTGCAATATGATAAAAAATGCACGTAAAATGCTTATAAAATATGCACTAAATATAAGTTATTTTGAGGTGGATCAATTACCCACTTTATAAATGTTTTTGAGAAATGTATCATGCTTTCGACTGTCCTCCTTTCATTGTTCTTATTTGATTTTTTACCATAACTTCATATGAGAGTTCTTCTAGTGGTTTTGATAGGGTCGTCATGATGAAAGAAAGTTGGGGTTATTCTACACTGGTTTGGAGAAAAAGCTTTTGACTCTTACTAGTTTATCAAAGAAATATCTTTGAGACATTAATCATTATCCATGTAGCTAAGGCGAAGAAGCACCAAATTTTTTGATTCAACCTATTTAATATCATTTTTTATTTTGATCATTGCATTTTTATGACATTATAACTTGTGTTGTGAAGGCCGCAAAAAGGATCGTGAAGCGGGTAACCACTTCGCACAAGTATACATGTTCAAGTAATAAGCAGTTTTAAAGGAGTACCACATATCATTCCCATGAAGAAGCTTGTTAAGAAATTGATTTGAAAAATAAAAAAACTACAATTTACTAACTACTCCAACTTAGTTTGGTCATATCAGAAAATAAGAAAAGGAAATCATAACTCTATCAAATTTTGAAGAAAGAAAAATAGGAGAAAATGCAGATCAAAGCTCCTTAATGTTTTTCCAAGATTGATAAAGATCTTGCATTTGTGATTTAGGTGTGGCACTTGGCTTGATTGTCATACAAATTCCACTTACATAGTTGTTATAAACCAGGGATAATCATTTCTTCTTAAGTCTATGCATAGGTCCCAAGAAGATTTGAAATCCTACAAAGATAGCTTCCACATATCTTTATTGCTTCCCCTATATTTTCATATTCCTACTAATGGTTGCAAAATCTAGATTAAAATATTCTTATTTATTTGGATCTTTTGTTTAACCTAATCGTTCTACTACGCTTCTATAGAAGTGGTAGATCACGATGGATTTTAACACCCCAACTGGTCAGGTTCGGAGTAAATGAAGATCATAAGGTTTACTAACAACTTTTATCAAAATAACATGTATTTTATGATATGAGAAATCAAGAATAAAATCAAACCAAGAAATTCATCCCAAAAATCACAGAGGCAAAAAAAGTAATTGAGCTACTCATAGCTTGAGAGAAATAAAAGGAACTCCCATTAAAATCATATATGCAAGAAACATTCTTATTAAAATAAAAACAAACTTAAAGCCTTTGATGATCCTCTCTTACAATAGCGGTAATAATAACTTCTCTCAAGAGCTCTCTCAAAGAAAATATAACAAAGAAAAACTAAAAGGTGAAGGTCTCTCTCTAACCCTAGCCTCCTTCCGAATTCTCTCCTCCCAAAAAGCGCTCTAAAACTCTTCAAAATAATCTTTGATAGCTTTGAGTTCAAATTCCTTCCAAAAATCACTAGAATCTGACACTATCCAAATAAAAAAATATATGCCAACTTGACGCCCAACTGTGGCGTAATTACGCCACCTCCTCGGGTGGGATGACGTGGTCACTTTGCGTTTCGACATGGTTACATCGAGAGCTCATATTGCAAAATCTTCTTTTGAAATTAGGTGCAACCATGCCAAATTTTGGTGTGACTACGCTGCTCAGGTGGCATGGTCACACCAGTTTCAGGAGTGCCTATGCCAATGTTGATTTTTCCAAATTTTATCGTTTCACTCTGATTTTGTGCTAGTCTTTCTATAACTAGAAAAATGAAATTACAACCTTCCAAAACTATAAAATTATGTATTTAAAGAGAAAAAATTGCTGGAATAAATGAATAAAAGCGTGAAAATTGACAAATGTCAATTCCCCCAACAATACCCATTACTTGCACTCAAGTAATCCTTTCACTTTGCTCAGATTTTCAAGGAACTAAAATACCTTTCTATCATGCAATTCTTGGTCTTGCTAACAGAGAGGAAGCAAAAATTCATTAGGTCATGTGATCTGTACTTTCAAGTTAGGATTTCTTTTGAATTTTGCAATGTCATACCTACAATGATTCATCTTCTACTCAAACACAAGAATTCTACTCATCAAAATTGACAAGACTATGATTTCATTATCCCTCATTAAAAGTAATCAAGCACTTAACTCTTATTACAACTAAAGCTTTCCCTTATCTTTTCATGAATTTATGAATTCTCTAGGATTTCTGATGAAGACATGGGTAGTTCATCTGACATAGGGTAGAGACTAGAATATACAAATTTTGGATTAGAAGGTACTTAACTTCAAGCTTCCTCCCCGAGCCATTCTTATACTTCTTGAATAGATAATTTTATATCCCATTTTTTTTTTATTTTTCTCTCTTTTTTTATTTATATATGAGGCCTACAAGAATTACTATATCTGGTTCAATGTTAAACCATTTTTCCATTTTTTTTTCTTTATAAATTCTAACTTTACCTCAATCAAATGCTTACCCATCTCTTAATAAGATTCCTAGTTTCTAAATAAATTCAACGAATTCAAACTTCATCTTTTACTGAAATAAAACATTAAGGCTTTAATAATTTTAATGAGAAGTCCTTAATCTCATAATTTCTCATTTCTAAATTTCTAAAAATTTTGTGTTTAGGTAGAAGAAAATCATTTAGGCTTATAATTAATGATATTCACTTCCATCCTGACTTTAACTAAATCTCACATTTCCTTAGCATATTTTTTATTTTCTCAATTTTAATAGACCAAATTGTATAAAATTGGGCAATGAAGAAAAATCTCAGCTAGCTTAAGGATTACTTGTGACAACTTAATGAAAACTCCTCCCCCAAACTCCCTACTGGCTACATATGAATATTTCACAGTAGAATACACAATGAAACGGGCTGTGAAACACAACTCAAACAATAACATGTAAATAAAAATGGAAACATGTTATCAAAGTGCTAAAAGTAAAGGTGCAAGTAAATAGACAATATATGTAGTAGGAAAATATAATGCAGGAAAACCAACCACATACTCATCAATCACGTCACATCCACACATCACATCACAAAGATAAAATTCAATGTCAACTAAGTACATCGAGCAAGTGTAGGAACAAAGACAATCATTAGAACAACACTTAACATCAAAATTAACTCAGTCTCTTAGTCACCTTGGTCGCTCTCCTCCATGTTTTCTTGGGTGGTGTGACATCTACTTTATATATGCTTAAAAATATAAGTATTTAATACTGCTGCAAAAAGATTTAATTCTTCAGCAACTATACCAAAACTTAATAACAATTATAGATTCAATAAAGATGGATGCATAAAATATTCAATAATTATAAAGTCACACTTATCAACACAAGTATACGCATTGTTTAAGTAATATAGGGCTCTAATGGAGTCCTAAATATCGATCCCACAGGGAGTAATATTAGAACTACGAACTAAGAAGTTAGAAAAAGCAATACTCAATCGCAACAATGAAATTCAATTTACTTATCTATCACTAATAGGTAATTGAAATAAATATGTAATTTTAATAACTCTTAAATAATTAATTATACTAATGAGGTTTTTAATGTGATATTCAATATATAAGAAAGCATCATTCTCCTTGTTAAGAAATTATAGTGAATGAATAAAGTGAATCAGTTCAATTTGTATTGAGCCAAATAGAGGCATACATATTCTTTACCCTTGGTCCAGGCATAAAGAACATTGACTAATCCTATACTTGTTTACTGAATCTGTGGCTAGGCTGGGAGGATACCGACTCTTACTTCGGAGCTCCCATGTTCCCTTCGCCTGAGGGCTAACATCTACACTTCAGCACCCAAACGATTGGACCGAATTGGGGATTTGAGTCTGTCACTCTAAAATCTCCAATTCTACGCTTGATAATTTTATTTCCCTATTCATTTGCACCCAACTTCTAAGGGCTTTGACCTCCATGAATCTTGGATGTAATCCTCACTTTAGTTGTAAAAATTAACATATTTTAATAAATTAATTGGCTAGATTGAAAGTAAATTAAGTGAAAACATCATCACAATTTCTTAAATATTTTCATGTCTTCAACAATTCAAATCACCATATTACAAATCTCAAGACAAGGAGAAAGACAGAGAAAACTAATCAGATCTCATTAAGAAAACACAACAAAAGTCGTAATTCATATATAAAATCAAAGTCATACAAACTACATCAATAAATAAACTTATCTCTAATTTCTCCCCTACAAAACTCCTCGAAGTTCCTCTGAATCTCTTCCTTTCTTTACAGCACACAAAATTCCCCTTCAAAGTGGCAAGGAGGAAGAAATCTCTCACTTTCCCTCCACTCTTATAATTTGTCAAAGAATTCCTCACAATTTAGAATCTCTACAATTTTTTCACACTTCAAATTTGAGTCTATCCAACCTTCAGAACCTTTCTAACATCCAGGACCTCTCCAATTTTTGTTCAAAATCTTCTTTTAAAGTTGTGGATGAGCTTTCCCATGAGTTGCTTAAGCACCCCTCCAAAATTCGTCTTCATCCAATGCTTAGTTGGGCATAACCGCCGAGCTCGCCGTCGATGGCTTGAGGGCACAGTTGGCGAGCCTTCTAAGTGAATTATTTATGGAGTTTTGGGAAAATCTCACCGTCGACGCCGTTTGGCTCGTCGTCGGCGCCCTAGTTCAAATCTTCACATTTTTGTCCTTTTCGCTCCAAATTCGCTCCTTTTTGCATCTTTTTGCTCTAATGACCCTAATTCATCATTCCTTTAACAAAACATCAAAAATACCTTTCTTTAAAGTGCAATATCATCAAAAATGAAAACCTCAACATATTTTCCTTTGGTCAAGGTGTCCCGGGTCGAGCTCCAAATGATGAATGGTGATGGTGGAGGCACATGTCCTATCCTTCAGTGCTCCTGAAATGGCCCCAAACGGCCATGAATGTACTTGTACTGTTGCTAGTGTTGGTCGGCGTAGTAAGTAGATTGGTGGGGCAGGTTATCTAGCTCCCATTCCATCGAGTCTTGAGTGTGACAGAGCTCTCTCACATCTTTAAATATCTCCCTCTGTATTGTTAGCATCTCCTTCATGTCTCTGGTTAGGTCATCGAGGGTGGTGTCACGTGACATTGATGATCGACATTGGGAAGAACTTTCTCCTCGCATAAGGGAGGTTGTAGATGGTGAGGCATAACCTTGATCTAAATGTGATCGGATTTTGAGGGTGCAAAAGCTCCTCATTATCACCTTGAAAAATTGACTCTCTAGCACAAAGGGTAGTGTCTGGCTAGTATGCCCTAAGCATGTAGTCAACTGACTATTAGCTGTGAATTAGAACCCCCATATCCACAGAAATTGCCTTCTGAATACAGAAATTCTGAACAACTTGCTCCTTCATCACATTGGTGAGGCAAGTCGTGGGGAGAATCTTAGCGATAATAAAGTAGTGCTAAGCCCTATGCTTTCTAGTGAGGTGAGTGAGGGGAAAATTGATCAACACCTCCTCATCTTCCCCAAGCAAGTCCTCTACACACTTGTGGAGGCCGTAAGAAAACTGATTACTCTTGGTAATCAGAGGAAGTGAGAGTAGGAAACTTACAATTAGGGATGTTATATATGTCATATATGTGGTTAATCATGATGACATCAAAGGAAATTGACTTCCCCGGTACAAAGATTCCCCCATCCATGGATTCCTTCACATTTTCATAGAATTTATGATCAAGATTGACAATGATAGGTTCAGAGGAATTAATGAAATTATAACCCCCATGATTCACAATATCAACCTCGATATCCCTCCCTGAAAAATTGAAAAGATCACTCAGGGATCAGTTTCTTCTTGCCCACAAAGCTAAAGAAATGTTGTTGAGTCTCCGAGCTTTGTAAGAAGAGGAGCTACCTCTTTCACGCATCTTTAGAGCCATGAGAATCAAATTAAATGGAGAGCAAAGCTCAACAAAGTTGCACGGAAGAGGATCCCAAGAAGATAAATCAATTTCGGGTCAGGAAAAATTCTCTAGTGAAAAAACAAATTAGACAAAACGGAGAAAATAAATGCAAGAACCCTTATACCCATGCCCTATTCTAGCTTCCCTAAGAAAATTATGAAATTTTGTCAATGTTTCTGCTGAACTTAAGTGGCCTAGGGTAAGGAAGTTATGTGCTACAAGGGAGAAACAAAGAAGACAATGAGGAATAGGAAGAGAAAGCTTAACTATTCACTATTTAAAAAAAAGTGCAACTATATTGTTCATGTGGGGTCATAAATAGCATGGCCATGCTTGACGGGCGGCATGGTCACTCTGGTTAAAATATTGTAGCAGGTTTATCTGGCATGGCCATGCCTAAAAGCAACATGGTTAGGTCAGAGCTAATAGGTTTCGTGGGTGTAGAGATGTCATGACCACGCCGCACATACAACGTAATTACGCCAACCTCTCTGTTTGGGTGGCGTGGTCATGCCACAACCTGACATAGCTACAACAGAAATGTATGCATTTTTAGACCCATATTTTATGCTTATTTTTGGTGATATTGCACCTTAATGGAAGGTATTTTGATGTTTTTTTTGTAGGTTGTTGATTTTTACGACTTAAAGCAAAAATGAAGCAAAAATGATGGAATTTGGAGTTAAAATGATATTTTTGAAGAAGTACTCAGCGCGATCGAGCCAAGGGTAGCTCTGATGGTGCAGAACAACAGAACAACTAAAATTTTTACTCAGCGCAGTTGGCGTCAGAGAAGCGTCAACGACGTCAAAGGCGTTTCAACCCACGTTTCTAGAAGGTTCGATGTATTTGGATGATTTTTGAAGAGTTTTTGGAGGCACCTCTTATAGAACCGACCTTGGGCTTTATTTGGGGCCGAAATTCATCAGGGAGTGGACTCTGTTTCACTCCAAAATGTTCCACCATGCTCCATTTTTGCCATTCTTCATAATCCATCTTCATTCTACCACCATATTGGAGTCCATTAGTGATTTTTCTTTTATAGTTTAGAGTTTGTGTGGTTAGATTTAGTGTGAAACCTTCTGTAAGAGTGTTGGAGAAGGAGAAAAGTGAGATATTTCTTCTTACCGTATTTCTAAGGAAATGCTACAAGAGATTTGCTTTGAGAAAGAGTTTCAGATAAGTTTTATTTGTATATTAGTGTTGTATGAACTTTCTTTTATATATAAAATTTGTGTTTTGCTGTGTCTTTCTCATGAAATCTGAGTAGTTCCCTCTATCTTTCTCCCTACTCTGAGATATGGTGAAATGAAGAGATAATATGGTGTGTCAATATTAAAATATAAAATCAATTGGGATGATTTTTCAACTCCAAACTTAATTCACATTTCGATCTGGCCAATTGAATTGTTAAAATATGTTGTGAAACATATGATCCGAGAAAAGGAGTATGAGTTTTACAACAAAGTGAGGATCACATTTGATTTCATGGAGGACAAATTCATTCATGGAATTAAGTGCAAATAAATAGGGAAATATTCTTTATTGCGTGTAGAATTGGAGAATCTTTAGAGTGATGGACTAGAATCCCCAATTCGGTCTTAGTGTTTAAAAACTAAAGCGAGAGTTAGCCTTCAGATGAAGGGAAGTGGGAGCCAGTATCCTCCCAGCATAGCCACAGATTTAGGGACTAAACATAGGATTAGCCAATAATTTCCTATGCACTATATCAAGGTAGAGAATTGTAATTGCTTCTATTTGGCACAATATGTATTATAAACATTTTTCTCATCTCATTTCACAAGAACCTCATTGTAGTGGGAAGGATGCTTTTTCACATAAGAAATATTCATTACAAAAACATAATTAGTAGATTAGTATTTACTTTTTAAACTTTACATTTATGTTTTGCTAATAGTTAAGTACTTTAGTTTTGATAACATCTCAACATTCAAAATTAGTGACAGTGATTTCGTTTGATTTTCTGTAAATCTCTTAGTAAAACTCATCATTGCCAAGTTACACCTTCCCTGTGGGATCGTTATTTGAGGCTTAAATAGAAAATCCTTTATTACTTGATAATGATACGTAAACTTGCGTAATATCCCATTATTAATTACCTATAATTATATATATTTTATACAACTTACTTTTCATATAAGGATCAAGTTTTTGACGTTTTAGTGGTGTCAACTTCATAAATCCTTACATATAAAAAATCAGGATCAAGTTTTTGGCGCCGTTGCGTGGGGAGGGTAACGGTTAAATTTAGGTAATTTAAATAGTTTTGATAAATTAGGAAAGTTAAAGATAATATACATACTATAAAAATATATAAAAATATAAATACAAAAAATAAAAAAATCCAAAAAAAATTTATTTAAGAGTGTTTTTTTTAAAAAGAATTTTACTTGGCTTACTGTATTTTTTATGCGAAATATTGGATATGAAGGCTTAGTACCTTACGATTCAGAGTTAGAACGTACAATTAGAAAAATTCAAAAACAACAAAGAGAAATTAAAATTTTAAAAGAAATGGCAAATAACTTAGAAAATCCAATAAATGAGAATCGATAAATACCTTTAAAATATTTTGCGAATCCGACAACAGATGAACTTCACTTGACTATTCAAAATCATGATGTTGCTTCTAATTCATTTGAGCTTAAACCTGCTATATCCAAATGATACAAAATAATCAGTTTGGAGGATCACCTACTGAAGATCCTAACTTACATCTTGCTAGTTTTCTTGAGATTTGTGGTACATTTAAGTACGACAGAGTGTCTAATGATGCTGTTAGGCTTATTCTTTTTTCTTTTTCATCGAGGGATAAAGCCAAAGCTTGGTTAAATTCATTAGCACCTGGATCTATTAGAACTTGGAGAGAACTATCACAAAAATTCTTTGCTAAATATATGAAACCTGGGAAAGATTTAATGATCTGCTTAGAAAATGTCTACACCATGCTTTGCCAGATTGGTTAATAATTCAAACCTTTTACAATGGATTAGTAGGATCACTAAGATCTATTATAGATGCTGCTGCAGGTGGATCATTAATGTTAAAACCTTTTGATGATGCATATTCTTTAATTGAAGAAATGACTACTAATAATTTTCAATGGCCCTCTAAAAGGGTAAATCCTAAGAGAGTAGCCAGTATTCATGATTCTGATGCAATGTCAATTTTGACATCTCAAATTGCTGCTATTTCTAAAAAGATTGATCAAATATGAGTGAACTATTCTCAAATACCTCAAGTATTAGAGGAAAATTCACTAGGACAGTTTATTGATACTCAACCATCTTATGAAACTTTAAATGCTATAAATAATCAAAATAAAAATCCCTATTCTAACTATTTTAATCCTGGATGGAAAAATCACCCTAATTTTAGTTGGTATAATTATAACAATCCGATGAATCCATCCGTAAATTTAAACAATCAAGGAAATCCTAATTTTTGACCTTATTATCCTCCAAGATTTAACTCCAATCCTAACCCACAAGTTAAGGAAAATAAGTTAATGATGGAAGAAATGATGTTGAATATGGGAAATCAAATACAAAATCAAAGGGCTACTATTAAAAATATTGAAAATCAATTAGGACATATTGCTACTACACTTAGTAACAGACCTTCTGGAATTCTTCTGAGTATTGTGGAAGTTAATCCAAAAGATCAAAATAAAGAGCAAATTAAAGCTATTCAATTACAAAGTGGAAAAGAAGTTGAAACAAGGATCCAAAGAGAAACTGAAGTTGATGAAGAGAAGGAAGAAATAGAAAATGATCAACATGAAAACGAACAAACACAGTTTCCTTTAGAAAAAACCATTACCTCCGTTTCCTCAAAGACTGAAGTAGAAAAATAATGATAAACAATTTACAAAATTTTTGGAAACCCTTAAGAAATTAATGATAAATATTCCTTTTGTTGAAGCTTTGGAACAAATGCCAAGTTATGTGAACTTTATGAAGGATTTACTAAATATGAAAATGAAGTTTACAGATCATGAGAGTGTTTTACTCAGTGAAGAGTTTAGTGCTATTATTCAGAAAAAGCTTTCTAAAAAATTAAAAGATCCTGGTAGTTTTACTACACCTTGTGCAATTGGTGAACAGTTTTATGGAAAAAGTTATGGGATTTAGGAGCGAGTATCAATCTTATGCCCTTATTGATCTTTAAACATTTAGATTTAGGAGAAATTAACTCTACTACTGTAACTTTTCAGTTAGCCGATCAATCAATAACTTATCCAAAAGAAGTTACATAGGGTGTACTAGTAAAAGTGGATAAATTTATTTTACCTGTAGACTTTATAGTATTAGATATGGAGGAAGATAAAAAGATTCCTATTATTTTAGGGAGACCGTTTCTTGCAACAAGAAGAGCTGTAATAGATGTGCAAAAAGGAGACTTAATAATGAGAGTTAATGATCAAAAAGTAAAATTCAATATCGCAAAAGCTATGAAATATCCTACAATATAAAATGATAATGAATGTTTCAGGATGGAAGAAGCTGATTATCTGAGTAATGAACAACTTAAGAATGAGTGTGAAGATAAATTAAAACAAGGAGAAATTTTTGAGAATGAAGATGAAATAAAAGGTGAAGATTTGTATTATATTCAGGGCAATTTTAAAACGTTAGACTTGTTGGAAAATGATAGTAAAAATCTTATTCCTTCAAGTATTAAACCACCTGAACTTGAATTAAGGATATTACCTGTCCATTTAAAGTATTCATTTTTAGGAGAGTCATCTACATTACTTGTTATTATATCTTCTGAGTTAACTGAAATTCAAGAATAAATATTTAATAGAAATGTTGAACAAGTATAAAAGGCTTTTGGATGGACTTTAGCAGATATTAAAGGAATTAGTCCTTCAATTTGTATGCACAAAATTTTATTAGATGAACAATATGATCCTAAAGCTGATCCTCAAAGAAGATTAAACTCAGTCATGTAAGAAGTTGTTAAAATAGAGATTTTAAAATTGTTAGATGCTGGAATTATATATCTTATTTCAGATAGTGCTTAAGTAAGCCCAATTCATTGTGTTCCGAAGAAAGAAGGAGTGAAAGTTGAAGAAAACAAGAAAATTGAATTAATATCAATAAGACAAGTAACTGGTTGACGAATTTGTATTGACTATAGAAAGTTAAATATGACCACCTGAAAAGATCACTTTCCTTTTACCTTTCTAGACCAACTGTTGGATAGATTGGCTGGGAATAAATATTATTACTTTTTAGATGGATATACCGGTTATCATCAAATTCTAATTTATTTAGAGGATCAAGAGAAAATAACATTTACAAGCCCATATGGAACATTTGTTTTTCATAGAATGCCTTTTGGACTATGCAATGCACCTGCAACATTTCAAAGATGCATGATGTCAATTTTTAGCAATTTTTTAGAACATGGAATGGAAGTGTTTGATCCAACTTTTTTTGTTGCGATAGATTGTGTAAAATTTAATTGAATATAATCAATTAATATTTAGATTCTACGCAAGTATACGTATCGTTATCAAGTAATAATGAACTTTCTATTTAAGCCCCAAATATCGATCATACGGGGAAGGTTTAAATTGGAAATGACAAATTTGCTAGGAAATTTACAGAAAATCAATTGAAATCACTGTCACTAATTTCAATTGTTGCGTTGTAATAAAAATTAAATTTCTAAACTATTATCAAATAAAATATGCAAAATTTAAAAATAGTAAATACTAATCTATTAACTATGTTTATGTAACGGTGATTCTTATGTGTAAAAGCTTCCTTCCCACTACAATGAGGCTATGGTAAAATGAGATGAGATAAATGTACATAATATGTAGTGTTCCAAATAGGAGGTATTTTAATTCTCTACCTTGATACAAAGCATAAAAAATCATTGGCTAATCTCAGTGTTTAGTCCCTAAATCCGTGGCTAGGCTAGGAGGATACCGGCTCCCACTCCAGAGCTCCCACTTCCCTTCACCTGAAGGCTAGCTCTTGCTTCAGTTTTTAAACACTAAGACTAAATTGAAGATTTTAGTCTGTCATCCTAAAAGTTCTCCAATTCTACACCCTACAAAGAATATTTACCTATTTATTTGCACTTAATTTCATAAACGATGTTCTCCTTCATGGAATCAAATATGATCCTTACTCTGTTGTAAAACTCATACTCCATTTTCCGGATCATATGTTTCACAACACATTTTAACAATTCAATTGGCCATATTGAAAAGTAAATTAAGTTCAGAGTTGAAAAATCATCACAGTTTATTTTACAATTTAATATTGGCATATTCATATTATCTCTTCATTTCACCATTCCTCAGAGTAGGGAGAAAGATAGAGGGAACTGCTCAAGCTTCATGAGAAAAAAATAACAAAACACAAATTTCATATATAAAAAACAAGTTCATACAACACTGATAAACAAACAATACTTATCTAAAAAATCTTTCTTAAAGTAAATCCTTTGTAGCCTTTACTTGGAAATGCAGGAAGAAGATCTCTCTCACTTTTTTCCTTCTCCAATACTCTTACAGAAAGTTTCACACTAAATCTCACCACAAAAACTCTAAACTATGAAAACAAAATCACTAATTGACTTCAGTATAGAAGTGGAATGGAATGATGTGGTGCAAAAAATGAAAGTAGAGGAGAGATTTTTTGATGAAATTCAGCCCCAAATAGAGCCAAAGGTCAGTTTTCCAAGAGTGCCTCCAAGAACTCTTCAAAAAAATTGTCCAAATACATCGAACCTTCTAGAAATGGGATATGCACCGCTTTTGGTGCCGTCGGCGTTGAGTAAAAAATCTTCAAGTTAATCTGTTCTGCACTGTCGGTGTTATCGGCGCTGAGCATTTCTTCAAAAAAGTCATTTTGACTCCAAATTTCATCCTCTTTGCTTTCTTTTTTGCTTTAAGCCCTAAAAATCAACAACCTACAAGAAAACATCAAAATACCTTCCATTAAAGTGCAATATTATAAAAAATAGGTATAAAATATGGGTCTAAAAATGTATATATTTTTGGTGTATCAATGTTTATGGATGATTTTTCTGTATTTTGGGACTTCGTTTAAGTTGTCTTAATAATTTAGAAAAAGTTTTGGAAGTATGTGAAAAAGTCAACCTAGTATTAAATTGGGAAAACTGTCAATTTATGGTTGCAGCAGGTATTGTGCTTGGGCATAAAATTTCTGAAAAAGGCTTGGAGGTAGATCCTGCAAAAATCCAAGTGTCGGCGTCATTTCGGGTTGGTTTGTGGGGTTGCCCGTAAGAAGCTGTCGGAATCGAAATCCCTTCGCCCGCTTCAGAAGGATGTTGAAGTATGAAATCAAACTGACCCCATATTTTTCATAGTTTAAAATGAAAGAGCACTGTACCTCGAATCCTGTATCTATCCCGAAGGGTAAAAACACGACTTGAGGATGAGGCTCGATCAAAATAAACTAAGGAAAGTATGACGTTCGTTTGGTCTACGAAACCTTTGTATTTGTCGACAAGTTCCCTTATTTAATATAAATGATTAAATAGGGTTAATATTAAGCTGGGTTCGGACATGCTTCCTATAAGGGCAAGCCCCTATAGTTAATTACATCTTAAATGACTAAAATCACTTAAGAAGACTCTCGATAAAAATCAAGAAATATCATCTTTAAGGAATTTCAAAGGGTAGGACTCTTCAACAAAATCAAACGTAAAGGTGTAAAAGGCGATTAGTTCAAATTTGGAACATTTTATTGTAGAATCCAAAGGAAGGAAGAACTAAGGGATGTCATGGATCCAGATGAGAACCTCGGTGACTTCCCAAGCTATCCTATTGTTTGGCTTCAATTTTGAGGAGAAATATTTAGGTGTTTCATCCTGCCAATTTTATTATTTTAGGGCTTACATTTGTGTGAAATGATCACACAAATAGCCTAGAAGAAGTGAGGATTTAGGTTGTGACAAACGACAACCTCGGAATCCTAAGACAAGTTAGGGCTTATATTGTATAGCAGGGCTATGCAAAGGCCTAAAGATAAGGTGAGGATTTACGTTGCATAAGCAAGCAACCTCAAATTCCTATGGCTTTGTTGTTTAAGTCTAAGGAAGGAAGATTGGTTTAGCTGCGGAAGACAAGTATTGCTGTTGAAGATGGTCGTGCTGCCCACCATGCTAGCTCCAAGCACCTTGCCGCGACAAGTTTGAGTTATCTACTGTGTCAAGTTATAATGTCAAATCAGTTGGCCCTGTGGTTGATGTTCTTTAAATTTTATGAGGGCATATTAAAGTTGATTAGAGTGACACCGGTTAGGATCCAACGGTTCCCTCGTTCCGGCATCACAATTTTCTATTGGATTCACTTAGTCAAAATGAACTTATTAAACTCAACTTAATGAGTTCCATAATTTCATTTAAACCGTAGGAAGCCTCGTTAGCAACCGTAGGTTACCTCCTCTGAGGGATTCCTAATCATCCGATAGAGACATCTTAATTTAGTTGAAGTTGTGGTTTTGTATGATGTTTGTGATTAAATTTTAAGTTGTTTTATATTTTGAATGTTGTGGCGTTGAATTTTATCTTGGTTGATTTTAGTTTTGGTTTTGGGTATGTGGCTATCCTGATGGTTTTAGTTTTCATGCAGGGTGAGATCGTTGTTTAGCATGCAAATTTGCATGTATAAAAGTACAGTATGAAAGTACAAGAAAAACAACACTGAAAAACTATAAAAGTATACCTAGCGAGTCTTCTCTTTCCACCACCTGAAACTTAAAATGCATGTTAAGACAGTTTATGAAGAGCAGGAAAGGTAAAATTTTCCTAACCCTATGTCATATTATGGTGAGTCCTTAAAAGTTTGATTGAGGATGATTTCTTTTAGCAAAGAATATTAAGTTTAATTGGCCTCTGAGGTATCCAACAAGTTAAGAGGGGGAAACAGGTCCATGCCTCTCCCTCACCAACTAGTGAAAAGCCTCGAGTCCATTTAAACTTATCATTTTGCTTAATGGTTCATCCTATAAATTCCCTTAATGCTCAGTGAACATCGATGCCTCAATTATCCCTAAGAAAGGGGTAATTATCATTTATCATTTAATTTGAATTATGTGGGTGAAGACCCTTAAAGGGGCAAGTTAGTGTAATTTGAACACTTAGTCAAATTATTAATCATAATTGAGCCTAGTAGTGTTTCAAGGATGTTTGATTTAGTTATGTTTATTTCTCTAATCCTCATTTAGACAATTTTGATTTAGCCTAAGTTACCACTTAGCCCTTAAGACCTAGGTGAGTGTCTTAATTAGTTTTAAAAAGGGTTAAACTTTAAGTGGTCATGATTCATGATTTGGATTCTATTTGAAAATCAAGATAGGGGTATTAAATTGATTAATTATTGACTTCAAAAGTCATACCCCTAAGTCCAGGATCATTTAATTTTAATACACTTCCAAATTTTAATAATTTAGAAATTTATTAATCTTAATTAAGAAA